>VALG01011200.1:0-18670 GCA_009835305.1 Ipomoea purpurea
GTCATTACTTATTACCACAATGCTAGATAAGGGCAGTTATGTCTGAGTTGCATGATTTGTGGCTCCAGTGTCCAAAAACCAAATATGAGAGTTTAACGAGGGTGCAGGAAAGGAAGCCAGGGGGTAAGGGGCAGCTTATGGTAGTTAGTTACGAATGTTTTTAGTATTATTATAAAAACTATTAAATGTTAATAAGAAAGTGCTTTATATTAGTTGGTAGAACAATAATGTTTGGGCAAATAGTAAGAGTCAAGGTTTAGAATCTTTTGGTTATCAACATAGTTTTAACACACCCACACCATACACCAATATATCTAAACACACTTAATAAGTCCTGAATGAAAGTTATACCACTCATTTAATGTCCGTTTTTTTCCGTTAAGTTTTTTTTTTTTTTTTTTTTTTTTTTTTTTTTTTTTTTTTTTTTTTTGTACATTATGCCTATAAAAGTGTACATTAATAAATATTTTGGACAAACAATACCCTACCGTTATAAGCTTCCATTTCTTTTACACTATTTTACCATACACATGCATCCACCATATATCTGCTTATCTTAATCAAATTAATAATAATATAAAAACATTATATATTTGAGTTTATGTTAATTATTTCCTAAAATTAATATCAAATTTATAAAAATGAATTTTACATTATTATTATTATTATTATTATTATTTTATTATTTTATATTATTATTATTATTAATTATTTGAAATAATTTAATATTTAAAATCTAAATAATTTAAAATTTTAAATATAATGTACTAATATTGGACACTTATATATATATATATAATATATATATATATATATATAATATATATATATATAATATATATATATATATATATATTATATATTATATATATATATATATTATATTAATTATGAGATTATTAAATTTTATAATGTTTTTCTATTCAAATTATTTATCAAATTATTAATATTTCATATTTGTTATGAATATTTTTATAAGTTTAGATGTGTTTTATTTTCGCCAAATATCAACAATATTTAAACAAATAATTTCTTACGTAATTTATTTATTTATTTTTAAATTATCTCTTTTGTGTTAATGTTCGTCGTTACTGGAAAGAGATTTTCTAAATCCGTTTGTACTTCTTCGTCCCCCTCCAAACCGAATTCTACTCCGTTCCCTGAGGTGTTTGCACAAAACAATCCTGAACACCTAAATTAGCCTGAGAGACCCGGAGTCCCTGGATATATACGGAAACAATTATCTAACTTTTATGTGATCGAAATCATCACAAATTTGAATACTGAATCATTAAATCAACGGCCACCACGCTGAAAACATCCATGTTACAACTTCGGTGCGGACTGCCACAAGACTCCAGGCGAATCTGTTCGTGGTTCTTCGGCGGCGCTTTCTTTCACACCTCCGCTGCTCATCCTTCTTGTTATCCCTCCTCAAACCTTCCTGCACTTTCCAATTCAAATTCGCTCACTCCATTTGTTCACCGTACCGCCGCCCGCACAGTAAGCATGCGAGAAACAATAAAAATAGATTTCACTAATTATTGAACTTTGGTTCGAAGCACCCCAACCTTAACACCAAACCTTAATTAAATCTCCAATCACCGGCATAATTTTCCGGTCTTTTATCCCGTTACGGTGAGTTTTGTGAATGATTAGAAACCATAGTTTAACTGATATCAAATAAAAACTGAATATTCTTTGATTAATCAAAGAGTCACTGGAATACTAAATCTTCTAATCTTAATTAGAATATTAGAGTCATAATAGATGTTTAAATCACCTTAATTGGACTTCATATTATGAGAGGATATAACTAAAACACTTATTGATATGTTGTAGGAAGGTATCCTCAAAGGGGCATCAAGGTTCCTTTTGATTTTCTGACATTAATGTGTCATGAATTTCTGTAAGTGTTTCAAACATGAAAGTTGTAGGGGACTTCTTTGGACTTTCCATTGATACTCAATCACTTCAATTGAACTTCGTATATGATAGAGTTATGGTTAAAAGCTTAAAACACTCATAGCATATCCCCGATTGTTCTATTGAACCATTCTTGCTTAGAAAATACCAGAAAATCAAATTGCAAAGAAATATGTACCAAATTCAATTAATCTATGATAAAAAAAGAAAGCTAAATTGATATGAAATAGCTCATGGAAATAAGTGCATTTGAATACTTATCATTGAGTTAGCACTTTTGAGATAATCGTTATACCATGCACCGCGGCACACATAGCACTGTGCGCCCTGTGCCTCCCAAAACGACGTCGATTTGGTAAGTCATGTAGGGAGTTGCTGTGATTATGTGTATTTGTTTATACAATTATGTCTATTTGTTTATACAATTATGTACATTTTTTATACAATCATGTATATCTTTTTTATACAATTATGTACATCCGAAACAGGAAATTTATGTATATTATGTTAAGAGTTGATGTTTATTATGTTAAAAGTTTATGTATATTATGTATTATGTTAGATTATATGTATTATCTTTTTAAAAAAGTATGTGTATTTTATTATACAATTATGTCCATTCATGTATACAATTATGTGTATTCTAGTATAATATTATGTACATTTTTTAACATGAGAATTTTTTTAAGGAAAATTAACTGCCAAACACTGGGTATGCAAAATTTCAAAAAAAAAAAAAAAGAAAAAAAGAAATTGAAACGATGTCGTTTTTCATCTGGTCGCACAATGCAACGCGTGTCGTGGTGTAGGATATAAATACAAAATCGAAATAAAAAGTTGTTGAGGCCTTGTTTACTTATTTGTAATATATTATATAATTCCATATCAGAATTAAATTCTTCTTCTTTCACGTTTGGTGAAACACTTTTCAAATCCTACGTTTGTGTGTGTAAAAATTTAATCTTTTTAAATAATAAACCTAACTGGAATATAGAAGAATCTTTTATGCAAATGAGTACCCATCAACAATAGTACACTACACAATTATTATATTATATTGGATGCTACTTTTATTTTGGAGTGTTTGCTAAATAATGGTGAATTTGTTAAAAATTAATTGATTTGGAAAATAGTACGGAGTACCAATTTAGATTTACAAGTTGTACTTATTTAGTTCAAAAGGTTATTTTACTTATTAATTTATATTTATATAATTATTAAAAATACAATTTATTTATATCTGTATTTGAATATATTACAATTAATTTATATCTATATAATAATTTAAAAAGTATAAAATTCAAATCCTATTTACTCCGTATTTTCATTTTATTTCACATTATAAGCACACAAGTTTCTCTTTCAGTTGTCAGCAAGTTCCACAATAACAATAATAAATTTTAAATTAAAATTTAAAAAAAAAACAATATATTCATAAATCATTTTATATGTTAGAAGCTAAATTAACCCGTCCTACCAAACAACTTATTATAAACTATTAATACTATCCATTGATAAAACCACCAATACACATGTACTAGTTGTCAAATATATCTTAATTTTACATCAAATGTTAAACAAAATAATAATAATTAATGAAATACAAAACCATGCGGAAAGATGAAAGCGACAGATAAAAGAAGTTGTGAAAATAATGAATGTACGAGAATTAAAATGTATTCTGTACTACAACACAAAATTTGGTCAAGGATAAAACCGGTACGTCACAATATAAAATAGCACACCAACCACAGTATAGAAATATCATTTCTCTTTTGGTTTTAAATGTTTCTTGAAACCATATTATCTTGTGTGAATTACAAAAAGCTATCCGAAAAAAAAAAATCGGAGTAAGTTAAACCCCCATCGTCACTCAATAAACTTTTTAATGTAATAAATTGATGGAATAAAGGTCAAATAGATCATCGAACATGATAATATAATTAGGTCACTGAACCCCAAAAAATCAACAATTGAATCTCTAAACTAACCAATTTCTAACAATTCATCCAATTTGAAAGTTTCTAACAGGTCAACAATCAAATTAATTATTTTTTTTAAAAAAAAAATTTAAAATTAATTATTAAAATTAAAATTAAAAAAAAAAAAAAACAGATTCCCGCCGGAGACGAAGGTTCCTTCGTCTCCGGCCATGGGGACGAAGAAGGTTTCTTCATCCCCATGGCTGGAGACGAAGAGTTTCTTCGTCTCCGGCCATGGAGAAGAAGAGTTTCTTCGTCTCCAGCCATGGAGAAGAAGAAACTCTTCGTCTCCATGGCCGGAGACCAAGAAATCTTCGTCTCCAGCCGTGGAGACGAAGAAGTTTCTTCGTGTTCGGTTGTTTCTGTTTTTTTTTTTTTTTAAATTACTTAAATAATTAATTTTTAAATTTTATTTTTTAAAAAATAATTAATTTGGGAGGATGACCTGTTAACATGTTGGAAACCTATAAATTGGAAGAATTGTTTGAAATTGGTTAGTTTAGGGACCCCGATTGTTAATTTTTTAGGTTCAGTAACCTAATTGCATTATCTTGTGCAGTTCGATGGCCTATTTGACCCTTATTCCTAAATTTATCAGTCAAATTTCACGGTAATATTTTGTCTCATGCACAATATTATATAAAAATAACATAAAATAATATTGTAAAGTAGTGATTATTTTGTAGAACAAATATATGTGAAGTCCACACCCGATTTGAATTGGGTCAGAACGAATTCAGGTTCTTAGTAGTGAAATGAAGAAATCGATATATTATAAGCTCACAACGGATAATGGGTCAATAATTATCAAAATAGATCAAATTTGAGTTTGGAAATTGAAAATGGAAAGACTTTGGGTTTGGAAAAGCATATGTCCTGCATTAGTTTGGAAAGTGATTTGCAGCACTGTATATAAAAGTTGAGTTGTATCGATTTTTTGTCCACGAGATGTCCACAATCGTTATGTTGTAGAACCGTGTCCACCTTGCGTCCATAATTTCTGAAGTATATGTTCATAATTATAAAGCTATATATTCATAATTTTTTTAACTTTATATTCATAATTATTGAACTCTATATTCACAATTACAGAACTCTATGTTAATAATTACTTAAGTATATGTTCATAATTATGAAGCTATATATTCATAATTTGTGAACTTCATATTTACAATTATTGAATCTTTATATTCATAATTACAAAATTATATGTTCATAACTCTATGTTCATAATTATAGAATTATATGTTCATAATTTTTGAATTATATATTCATAATTATGAACAGTTTTAGAATCGTATCCATCTTATTACATGGTGGACACGGTTTCATAGCATAATTTGCCAGGTGTCCTAGAGTAGGCCCTAATCATACCAGGACCTTTTAAGCTCGTACAATACTCAGACTAATCCCCTATCACACCAGACATCTCAAAGTAAGAGGCAAATACTAACTCACGCAAAAAAAAAAAAAAAAAATCCAAGGCTGGTTCGCTTGAGTTGTATAGGTTCTATAAAGAAGGTCGCTTCATGCGCAGAGGGCCAGTGTACTATTATACCCAACGGCCACACACTATAAAGGAATCCAGAAATGCAGAAAACAGGGCAGCAAGAAATGAAGGCTTAAAAGTCCAGCCCAGAGAGTAAAGGATCAGGGAGGAAAGGAAGCAAGAAGCTCCAAAGAGAAGTAGTAATAAAGACAGGCATAAAAAAGCGTGGACGGCCAGGGGGAGGAAGAAGAATAAGGATGCCGGCCATCGGTGCGCCAGCAAGGATATTTCAGCTGACCAGAGGAGTTGGGGCACAAGACAGGATGGGAGATCAATCCAGTGGGCTTTTACAGCAGCAGAACCCCGCCGGATCATGGCGGGCTACAAGGGAACGGGGACTATCCCGGCCTCAGCTCTGGCCTCGGCTGCTTGCAGGGGTCTCTGTTTCGGAACAGGGGAACTCTGTTTCTGTCCTGAATTTGAATTCGAGGGGTTGGCATGAGTTTGGAGGAATAATTACAAGTGTATTGGAGACCCATGATGTCCAGCTGATGACTGGAGCCTATGTTCTTTCGTGCAGGAACTCGAGCTGCGAGTTGGGTTTTTCGGGCAACCAAATCTTGAATTCGTAACCCGAGGTTTTTTTTGGTTTCATGGGGTTTTGAATCCCAAATCCAGAAGCTTATCAGGAGGGATCTGCCAGTTTGGAGCCTTGGTCTCTCCCAGGGAGGGGGAGATATGGGACCATCAATTTTCCAATCATTTGCCACAGTTTTATCAGCGGTTGGGGGCAGGACTGAAAACCCAATGAACCATAACCAAGACTCCCAATGTGGGATTATGATGGGCAAGACAGGGAGATGATGGATGGTCTTATTTGATGGAAAAAATGGGTGGCATTCTAAAGAGAATCCAGCCATTTGTGGTCGCCAAAATTAAATCTGCAATGCTTATGCTCCACGGTTCTATTTCATCCCCCTGGAAATTGCCTCACTGGCTTCTCTTGCCTTTTCTTGCACATTTTGGAAATCTTGAAAAATTATGTTTCTAAAATGATTTTCTAATTTTTCGGGTTTGAAGATCAGAAACTATCTTTTTCTATTTGGTAGGGGGGTGGTTTAATAATAATTCGCGAAACAAGTTTTTTTGAAAAGACACGAGAGATTAGATTAAATGAGGGAAATAAAAAATTTAGAAAATGTTTTTGGACTAAATATTTAGGAAGATATTTTTTGTCAAATTGTGTCCGTTTTCCTTCGTCATAACGAATAATATTTGATTTTATTTTCCTTAAATGCTTTATATACATGGGAAAGAAAAAAAATGGCATAGAAAACTCACAAGCTGGGACAAGGTCTAGCTCAATCAATTCAATAGAGAATTTTCAACTATTTGGTCCCATTAATATTAGGGGTTCCTTTCCATGCTCACAACTGCAGGCGCAAGTAAGAGACGCATGATATTTTTTATATTTGATTAAAATCAAATGATAAGGTGAAAATATTTATTTTGATTCAACTAAGGAAAAGTAAAGGTCTAAAAATTATAGTTAAATGTAGTTTAAGTTTTCATCTTTAAATGTATAACCATATGCTTTTAACTCCAATTCCCTGTTACAGATTTGTTTCAATAATATGTTTAGGGCTCTAGGAACATCAAACTTTACCAGAATACTACTTGGGATAAATTGAGATATTCTCAAATTTATATATTCAAGACAAATTGTGGCATAGACTTATTGTTCTAGCTAGAATATTGTCTTTAGTTCAATTCATCCCCTTCGAATGCACCTAAAATTAAAATTTTAAAACCATATAAATACTTAAAGTGGGACGGATGGAATATTTATTTATTTTTTAAAAACATAATAAGTGTGAATGAGGTTATAGCCTTCATTTTATTATTTATGTCTATTTTTTCCGTTAAGTTTTTTGAATACATTATGCTATAAAAAGTTGTATTATACAATATTTTGGACAAACATACTCTTACCGTTATAATTTCCGTTATCTTTTCCATTATTATTACTATGCATATAACATCCACCATATATATTTTCTTATCTTCTTCTTCTTCTTCAATAATAATAATAATAATAATAATAATAATAATAATAATAATAATAATAATAATAATAATATGACCATTATATATTGGAGTTATATGCTAGTTATTTTCTAAAAATAAATATCAAATTTAAAAAATATTATATATTATTATTATTATATTATTATTATTATTATTTACATTAATTAAAATATTTAAATATAAATAAATTAAAAAAATTTAATATAATGTACTAATTTTGGGCATCTATTTTTGCAAGCATCACGCATAAAAAATACTAGTTATCTAACTATAATATAAAAAACAAAAATTCTCCATTTTAACTTCCCGCTCAAAAGACTCCTTTGTGTAATATTGTAAAAATATGGTAATACAATTCATATTCATACTACAATTGTACATTAAAATATGGTAATACAATTCTTAATACAATACATTTTTTTCCCTACTTTCCTATTCCTATAACAATTCTAGATTAAAATTACTAATCATAATAATAATCATAATCATAATCTATATGTATACTGTTAATAAAGTAAAATCCTCAATAATTCAACTTTCCCGCTTAAAACTAACATGAATATTAATTAATTGATAAAAAAATTAATAAAACTTAATTGGTAACAAAATATTTATATGAAAATAAATTAATATCTAACGAATTGTTCACCAGAAAATTAAAGTTAATAATAACTTTAAAATAAAAGATAGTTACCAAATTTTAAGAATAATTAAACCATTATTATTATGAGAATAATGAAAAAAACCAACATACAGATGAACGGAATGGACTAAATATGAAAAATGCATGTATTAATTGAGGGCTAAAGTTGTAACCCATTTAAACACTTATAATAAAAATAAAAACATATATTATTAACATTTTGAACAAACCCTAATCTGTCAATTACTGATAATGCTTCCATCAAAATTGAAAATGTCAATGTGTCCTCTCTCATGGATATCAGTCGTTATATTGTAGATCGCGGTGTGCACCGCGGTAAAAAACGCGTCGTTTCTTTAAGTAAAGAAACGTTCCGCCGTTATTATTAACGGAGTCCGCATGTTTGGTGTATTAAACACCAACTGACACTACAGTACATCTATACCGACACTACCTCACGTATTATTTTATATTATCAAATGAAACTGCAGTTATATCAAATAGATACTGTAGTTGTGATGAAATGAAACTGCATTGTATATAAAATGAAACTGAATAACATTTCACATATTTGAGTGTATATTGTACAATGAAGCTATAATTATATCAAAAATGATCATGTAGTTGTGTTTTAATAAAACAATATTGTATATAAATAAAATTAAATAACATTTTCACATATTTGAGTCTATAATATCGAATGAAACTGTGTTCTGTTGAACTGAAACTGCAGTGTTTACAAATGAAACTGAATAACAGAGTTACTTTTTGCGGAAGGGTGCGGAACAACGGAAAACAAATGTTGTTTCTCTTCATTTAACAAAACGACATCGTTTTTGATGCGCGTGCACAATATGATTTGCCCATGGATGTTAAATGGACAAAAGTAAGATACCGACGTTTGAGGCTAGAAACATCGAACATGGATCAAACTGGTGTTGGGTAATTTTTCAAAATCTCGAAATAGCAATCACAAATACGAAAGGTTATGATTCCAAATTCGAGATTGGTGTATCACACATATTTTTTTCATAAAATTTTATTTGCTACCTCCCAAAAGTGATATATGAGCAGTGTATCTAGATTTCACAGGATAAAAGGAATTTCTATTTAAAATTTGAGTACTCAACTATTAAATCACAGCAAAACAACCAAGTGTAGAACATCGAAATTGCTGAGGAGGAGGAACATAAGTTTTAGAGTGGACTGAGTTCAACATGAAAAGAAATTTTTCGAATGTATGCAAATTCATATGCTCAATGATAGTATTTATAGGAAATGTGACTAAAATTAATATTAAAAGATAACATTAATGGTGATTTAAAATCAGTACGTAACCTTCATTAACACACCAATTAATCTAAAATTAGCACAACAATTACGAATGATAATTATTCAAAATTAAAATCATCATGTATTTATGTGTTGTTTCTATTAGGACTTATATTATTAGTATTAGTCTACACATATTATTAGACTTAGACTAGGACTTACTTCGTGCCTTTATATATTTGTATTCTCAGGCTTTGGTATTTAATAATACAATCTATATTCTCATCTGGTATCAGTTTCCAGGTTTCTCTCATGGAGGATCTCGGTGCTCATGAAGACGGATCTGTTCGTTCTCTAAATGGACCATTACCGAGACCTCTCCGGTGCCTATTGGCAACAATCTCTCATCGGCTCATCACTTTGTTTCCCTGAAACTCACCTCTCGAAATTATCTGTTCTGGAGGACGCAAATGTTACCGTTCCTAGAAAGCAAGGCCTGCTAGGGTTTATCGACAGTACTGTACCGTACCCATCATCGGCGCTGGCTGCTCCATCAACGGCTGACAGTGCGCCGGCTACTTCGACGGTCAGCAACCTCTCGGCCCAGCAAGTGGCGTGGCGGCGGCAGGACAAAGCGATCCTGTCGCTTTTGATCTCGTCTCTCTCCGAGGAGCCGCTGCGGTTTGTGGTTGGTCGAAAAAACCCGACAACTTTGGCTAACCATTGAATAATCTCTTGTCTCTTCTACTCGTTCTCGGGCGTTACGGTTGTTCGGTGAGTTATAAAGCCTACGTCAGGGGGACTCTTCTATATCGGACTACATCAGTCGGGTTCAGATGATGATTGAGGACCTAGCTCTAGCTGGGCGGGAGATTACGATGGATGAATCAAAATCTTTATGTCTTTCATGGTCTCCAGTCCGAATTTCGTTCTTTGGTGGCAACCTTGACTCGAGGTGCTCCGGTTTCTCTGACTGAGGTGGCAGATTTTCTGTCTTGCAAGAATGGATCTGCGCGGGCAATGGCGTTGTTGTTGGTGGACCGACGACGTTAGTCGTGAACCAAGGCGGTCACGGCGGACAGTAGCCGCGAGGCGACGGCGGACAGAATTCACAGTGGCGGTGGTGGCCGCGGCAGAGGCGGCGGTCGGGGCCGAGGGCGGGGGCGCTCTGGCTCTGGGCCGCGATGTCAGATTTGGACAAATAGGGTCATATTGCGGTGATGTGTTGGCATCGTTTTACACCTTCCACGGCTCCTCAGGCGAATGTGGCTGTCTCTGGTGGTGATGATTCGGGTGGTCTTCATGAGTGGGTTTCCTGATACTGGAGCTACCAATCATGCTACACCTGATTACTCCTTGTTGACCTCTACAACAGGTTATGATGGCCCAGAGACTCTTCGTGTCGGCAGTGGTACAGGTTTGCCTATTGTTAATGTTGGTTCTGCTTCGTTGGCCACTAATTTTAGGTCTTTTAAGTTGCGTGATGTTCTGCATGTTCCTGATCTCTCTAATTCATTATTATCTGTTCAGCGTTTTGCCAGAGATAATAACGTTTTCTTTGAGTTTCATCCCCTTTGTTTCTTTGTGAAGGACATTATAACCAAGAAATTCCTATTTAAGGGGCATGCATCTGGAGGTCTTTACTCATGGCCTGCGTCGTCTCCAGCTCCTGCTGCATTTGTTGTTGCGCGTTCATCTTACGATTGGCACATGCGGTTGGGGCATCCGCATTCTAGAGTCTTACGTCAAATTTTAGATTCGTCCTCTGTTAGTAAATTTAATTCTATGATCTTCCCAATATCTGTTCGTCTTGTCAATTGGGAAAGTCTTCTTGTTTTCCATTATCTTGTGTTGAAACTACTAGTTCGCATCCTTTGGAATTAATTTATTATGATATTTGGGGCCCTGCGGCATTAGTTTCTACAAATGGCTTTAAAAATTTTGTCTTGTTTATGGATGATTACACTCGTTATATGTGGTATTATCCTATGCATGCTAAGTCTGAGCTATATGGTATATTTGATAGGTTTCGGTCACTTGTTGAACGTTCCTTTTCTCGTAAGATTATCTCCTTTCAATCTGATCTAGGGGGAGAATATAAGAAACTTGGTTCCACTCTTGCTTCTCTGGGTATTCGGCACATGCAATCATGTGTCTATACTCATGAGCAGAATGGTCAAGTGGAGCTCATGCACCGTCATGTTGTTGAGACAGGATTGTCTTTGATGGCTCAGACGTCAGTTCCCACTCGTTTTTGGGATTACGCGTTTGAGACAGCTGTTTATCTTATCAATAAAATGCCTACTCGTGTCTTGTCTGATGAGTACCCCACTTTCATTTGCATCATTCCCACCCGTCCTATTCCTATTTACAAGTATTTGGTTGTATGTGCTTTCCTTTCTTACGACCATATAATCGCAATAAACTTCAATTTCGTTCATCCCCTTGTGTTTTTCTGGATTACCCTCCGCCTTATCGTGGCTATCGTTGTTTGGACACTAACACTAACGAGGTTTTTATCTGTCTCCATGTGTGATTCGATGAGAATATTTTTCCGTTTACTGTTCATATTACTCCGCAGGTTACGGAATCTTGGTTAAGCCCGTGGGGTGTTGCGCCGGTTGTTGCTCCAGCACTGTAACACCCCCGATTTCCATTCCATTTTAAACTTAAACATGCAAGATAATCTAACCACAATAAGCAAATCACAGCGGAAGTCTAACTATATAAAACTGGAAAACGAAGAGTGTTATGCCACGTCCACACTAAGGTGAACGAACAGGCAAGAACATCATACACATCAACAGTCTAAAAGTCTAACATGAGACAAGGTCAAACCAACAGCAATCTATTGTTCATCATAAGAGGCACACAGGCCCATAACAAAACTAACAGAGTCCGGGAAACTACACTAGCCATCTCTATATCGTGCTCGCCACTACTCGGGACCTGAAAAGCATATAAATAAATGGGACGACGCCTGGTCAGCAAATGATGCTGGTAACCCACCAATACATGTTAAGTATCATACATAGATAGTATATACAAAATCATTTTCGAAACGGAATACTGTATATATAAGTTCAAAGCCAAGATAGAAGTCAACCACAAAGACTCTAAATCACTCACAACAAGAATAAGGGGAACACATCCCAAGACATCAAGAAGTAACAACGACAACACAAGCAAGGCTCAAGGCGTATTCTACCATCACTCAATAGAATATCACCCGACATGCTCAACAAGAGAATAGTGAGACACACATCGGCAACACATGCCTTCGTGACATCACTCGTCACGATTAGAGAAACACACATCGGCAACACATGCCTTCGTGATAACACATGTCAAAAATAGAGAAATACACATTGGCAACACATGCTTTCGTGACAACACATGTCACAAACAATATTCCTTCCTTATGCCTGGTTCCAACCTTTGGCTACCCCCCAACCTTATAGCTAGTTCCAACCATTACCTCCAGGACCCTGTACAGCCAAGCCCAACCTTATCCCTTCGAGGACCGTCGTCCCCATCCGCCAACAACCGCCAAAAATTTCCACCAATTCATAGTACACGAGGGTACCGATCACAACACACGACCGAAGCCCTCCCAAAACACGTGAACCCGACACACAGGTCACAAACTCCATAATCACGTCATTGCCACCACGAGGACCACTGCCGTACCTTGGTGACTAATGTCCCATTCCATTAATCGTGCAATCCAGGTACAACCACACACACAACACCATCATAGGAATCAATCAACGGATCACAATGAAGATATTAAACCATACTCAACAAGGAAAGGATCACAATCCGACAACAACGATGATCGACACAAGTTATCATCCACAATAGGAAAGGACAAAACACACACGCTAGCATTTCAACACCGAACTAGCATGCTTATCAAACGGGTAAACTAAAACATAGTTCCGAAGAACACACAAGACTCATCATGGTTCAACGAATCACAAAGTTGAACACTTAGCACGATTCATGACACCAAATCCTACATGGATTCCTACCATATAGTTCTAGACATACGAAACATCAAGAAGACACTCAAATAGTTCATCAAAACAACATTGGGAAGTCAAAACATCAAATACCGAGTCAAAAGAATCACGGGGAACAAATCCCCAACTATCACCATATATGTACCCCACGGGTGGGGCCACGGGTGGACCCCCACCCGTGGTTCGCCCGCGGGAACCAAGCAACAACCAAACGTACCCCGCGGGTGGGGCAGCAGGTGGACCCCTACCCGTCGTTCCGCCCGCGGGTACAACACCCTGTACAAAAATATCACTTCGGGGATTTTCAACACCAAGCTCAAATTCAAGTTCAAAACATCCAAAATCTCACCAAATACAACAAAATGACTTGAATCAAAGGAATAGCCAAGCAATGGCATACAAGAACCCTAATTACAAGCTCTAGATATGCATTTTCTCAAGACAATGCATCAACACTCACATTTCATAGCAAAATCACAAGTAGAATCCAAGAAACCATCATATAGGTAAGGAAAATAGATTTGTAGAAGCATGGGTTACCTCTTGAAGACTAAACCTTCACTTATAACACCTTTCAAAGCTCCTAACAAGGTTCACCTTCAACACCCACTTCAAGAACACACCAAAAGACCATAAAGATTTCATCTTTAGAAAAGATACCTTAGAAAACACTAAAAACACAAAAGGAACATAGATCTTACCCTCCTAGATGCTCAAGACTAGGAAAAGTGGAATCTTGGAGACAAACTTTGAAGATCTTGGAAAGCTCAAACTTAGCTTGGAGAAAAAGCTAGCTAAATTCTAGATAGAAGGAAGAGTTTTTGTTTTTGAGTGTGTTAGGAGAAGAATGAGAAATGTCTTATAGGTTAGCTTGGAATACAACATAAGGGAAAATTCTTCCTTACCCTTACTAAGATGAAAAAGTGTAAGGAGACAAGGGAACCATTCTCAAAGCTTTAGGTACAACACCTTGACTTGGGTTGACTAGTCAATTACTAGTCCCCGACTATTGAATTTCAGGAATTTAAAGAATAAATTACCAATTAGATTTAGGATTAATTACTTAATAATCACTAAATAGAATTTGGATTTGCAGGGTGTCACAAGCACGGACCACTGCGTCTGCCTGCTTCGGATGGTCACGGGCTCACTGCGAACCTTCATCGCCTGCTACGGACGGTGCCGAGCAGTCCGCATCCAGTGAGCGGACTGTCTCGGACCAGCCCATGCGTCATCGCGGTCGGCCTCCGGGCTCCTCTCGGCGTGGTGCGGCTGCGGTCGTTCCTCGGTCCCACGTCATGGCCACTCGCAGTATAAGTCCCCATGAACATGTTGCCTTGGTCTCTACAGTTGTGCCCGAACCGACTTGCTATTCTCAGGCGGTAAAATTTCCAAAGTGGTGTGACGCAATGGACTCGGAGTTCAATGCTTTGATTCATAATGATACGTGGCGCCTTGTTCCCTATAAGTCAGGTATGAATGTTGTTGGTTGTAAATGGGTGTTTCGAACCGAGAGGAAGGTCAATGGTTCAATAGAGCATCATAAAGCTCGATTGGTGGCTAATGGTTTTTATCAAGTTGCTGGAGAGGACTTTTTTTTATACTTTTAGTCTTGTAGTTAAACCGACTACGGTACGTCTTCTCTTATCTTTAACTGTTTCCCGTGGGTGGACTATTCGTCAACTGGACATTCATAATGCTTTTTTAAACGGGAACTTGAATGAGACTATGTATATGCGCCAGCCTCCTGGCTATGAGGACAAGACTCTGACTGATCCGTGTGTATGCTTCAACGCTCTCTCGATGGCTCAAGCAGGCACCTCGTGCCTGGTTCACACGATTACATGATTATTTGGTCTCCGTGGGTTTTTCACCTTCTAAAACTGATGTCTCTTTGTTTATTTACTCATGTGACAATACTCAGCTGTACTTTCTTGTTTTGTGGATGATATTTTGATTATGAGGTCTGATTCGGATCGTGTTACAACCCTGATTGATCAATTGGCTCGTGAATTTAAAGTTCGTGATATAGGAGTTCTGTCCTTTTTCTTGGGAATTGAAACGGTTCAACTATCTGGTGGTATGCTTTTATCGCAGCAGCGTTACATGAAGGATATTCTAAAACGAGCAGGTATAGTTGAATGTAAGCCTATCGCCACACCTGTTTCAGCTACTAAACCCGTGGATGGCACTATCGTACCATATGCGGATCCGACCCACTACCGCAGTCTCACAGGTGCTCTGCAATATCTTACGGTAACTCGTCTTGATCTTTCTTACGTTGTTAATCATTTGTGTCAGCACATGCATGCTCCTACAACTGCAGATTGGGCAGCCTTAAAACGAGTGTTGCACTATGTTAATGGTACTCTTCATCTTTGTGACACCCCGTAAATCCAAACTCTAATCAAGGATTAATTAGAGAATTAATCCTAGTCTCCTTGTTAATTTATTCCTAAAAATCCTAAAAATTCTAAAAATTCAATAGTCGAAGACTAGAATTTGACTAGTCAATCAAGGTCAAAGGTTTGTACCTTATGCTCTTTGGATTGTGCCCTTGTTTCCTTATTCTTCCAACTTTAGTAAGGCAAAGGTGTCTTTCTACCTAAAGTTTGTGCTTCAAGCTAACCTAGCAACATCTCTTCATTTCATCCACCAACAATCTAAACACAAAATCTCTACCTTCTCTCTAAGGATTGGTAGCTTCTTCTCCAAGCTAAAATTTGGGCATCCTAAATCTTGCAAGTTGTCCAAGATTCCTACTTTCCTAATCTTGAGCATAGGGGGTATGATCCTTGATCTTTTGGTGTTTTTAACCTCCTTTGAGATGTCTTTTTCTAAAATAGAATCTTTGTTGTCTTTTGGTTTGTTTATGAAGTTGGTGTGGAAAAAGAGCTTTAAGAGAAGCTTTCTAAGGGTGAGAAAGTGAAGTTTTAGGCTACAAAGGTAACCGTGCTTTACAAAACCTATTTTCTTACTTATATGATGATTTCTTGGCTTCTATTTGTGATTCTTGTTGATGAAATGTGAGATTTGATGCATTATCTTGTGGTGATGCATGTTTAGAGCTTGTCTTAGGGTTCTTGTATGTCATTGCTTGGCTATTTCTTGGGTACAAGTCATATTGTTGTATTGTGTGAGATTTTGGGTGTTTTGGACTTGAATTTGGACTTGTTGTTGAAAATCCCCGAAGGTATTTTTTGGAGTACAGGTGTACCCGCGGGGGAACAAGGCTTGTGGGCTTGGTACCCGCGGGCGGACCCACGGGTGGTTGTCCACTCGTGGCTCCACCCACGGGGGAACGTGTGTGATGGTTGGTGGGGATTTGTTCCCCGTGATTCTTTTGACTCGGTATTGATGTTTTGACCTCCCGATGTTGTTTTATTGGGCTATTTGAGAGTCTTCTTGATGTTTCGTATGTCTAGAACGGTATGTTAGGAATCCATTAGGATTTGGTGTCTTGAATCGTGCTTGTGGTTCCAACTTTTGATTCGTTGGATTGATTTTGAGTTTGTATGCTTCTATGGATACTACTTTTGTTTACCCGTTTGATAAGCATGCTAGTTTGATGTTAAAATGCTAGTGTGTTTGGTTTGTTCTTCCTATTGAGATTGGGCAACTTGTGTTGACCATCGTTTTTGGGTTCGGATGTATCGTTCGTTTGTTGGGTATGGTTATATCTTTGTTGGTGAGTCCATTGATTGATTCCTATGATCATGAACGTGTGTAATCGTGTACCCTTTGAATGATATTGATTAAAGGTTATCTGTGGAGACCTTAGTCTTCTTGTAAATGATGACGACTTGTGGAACTATGATTGAAATTGTGTGTACTGAGCGTAGGGCTCATATGTAGGGGTGTGTGATTGAAATGAATAGTACCCTCATGTACTGATATGTAGGTGAGTTGTTTGGAGTTGTCTGGAGTGGGGGACGACTGTCTGGCGGTATAGAGTTGGACTCAGAAGTACAGGGTGCCCAGCTCCGAGGTAAGGTTGGAACTGAATAATGGTCGGGGGTAAGGCCATAAGTTGGGATCAGACATAAGGTTGACGGAAACTGTGAACTTGTGACATGTAGTTGTCACTGTGGCCATGTAGTTGCAATGTGTGAATGTGTAGGTTCTTTGCTAATGAGCATGTCTTGATGTGATTCTATTTGTGATCCAGTAGAATATCATCTCAGTTGTATTGTTACAATTGAGTATTCTTGTCTTGTGTGTCGTAAGGATGTTATTTTCCTTTTTCTTGGTGAGTGTGAATGAAGTCTTGAAGTTGACTTCTCCTATTGGCTTTTGAAGTTGATAATATACTGTATTCGTTCGAAAATGGTTTGACTTATACATCTCTATATGCTATTTAACGCTTGATTGATGGGTTACCCCCAAAAAAGCCATGTCGCTGAGCTGGGTGTCATCCCCATGTTATGTTTTTCCTTGTTCTACAGGTTTTGAGTAGAGGACCGAGAGCGGCTAACTGGAGCTAGATAGTTTTATCCTTTGTCTAGACGTTGTGTTTGAGCGGCCGTGTGGCCTTAAACTCCTTTAGACTATGTTGAATGTATGGATTAGTTTTCCCGCCTGTGCATCTTTAGCAGTTAAGATGTGGCAATAAATGCCCCCGTAATAGACTTGCTTCCGCTTAATGTTTATCGATGTTTAGTTTGTTTATCTCTTTGCATCTAAGTTTTAAAAATATGGTAAAATCGGGGGTGTTACAATCTTTGCCTCAACGTGTCTGCTTCTGATTTCTCTTGATATTCATGCATACTCTGACTCGGATTGGCGGGCAATCCGGATGATCGAAAGTCAACCAGTGGTTTTGCTATTTTTCTTGAAAAAAATCTTCTATCTTTGGGTATGTTGAAAGTAGAGAACCATGGCCCGTTTCCTCAACTGAAGCTGAAGTACAAAGGGGTTGGCTGACGTGTCTGCTGAAGTTACCTGGCTTGTCTTTCTTATGCGTAAATCGGCTTCCACCCGTGACTGCACCGAAACTATGGTGTGGCAACCTCGTGGCTACATACTTATGTGCTAATCCAGTCTTTCCATGCTAAGACGAAGAACATCGAGATCGACTATCACTTTGTTCGAGATAAAGTCACCCAAAAAGGAGTAGCCGATATCTTTACCAAACCTCTTTCTTAATTCTCTTCATAACAAGCTCAACATTTTGGCTAGCCAATCTTGTGCTTGAAGAGGAGTATTAGGATTAGTCTAATAATATATTTGTATCCATAGACTTTGG
>VALG01011205.1:1930-30068 GCA_009835305.1 Ipomoea purpurea
TGATGACAATCTTGAGGTGGTGTTGGACTTGTGAGTTTAACTTGTAACAATTCTCTAATGCATGAGCTTCACCAAAAATGAGAACACCACTTAGAATAAGAAAGGAATGATTGGAGTGGACCACCTTGAAAGGTCTTTATACCCATTTTGATGAAATCGGGCAATGACATTCTTTGCTCTTGGAAATCATACCCCTCCATAATTGAAAGTTCTTGATTGAGTGGTGAGAACTCTTCATTTTCAATTAAGAGTGAATGCACAAAGAAAAGATTCTTCAACCGAAACTCAAACAAGGTTAAACAATTAGCTCTTTGAACAATGAAAACAAACAAAAAGAAAGAAAGAAAAAAAAGTTTAGGGGTCGTTTACTTCATTTCTCTGTTTTCCATTTCCAATTTCCATTTCTCCATTTCTCCAGTTTTCCTTCTCCATTCTTCCAATTTCCATTTCTCCAGTTTTCTAATTTTATTCTTATTTTTTCAATTTTTTATTTCTCTATTTTTTTTCATTAAATACAATCATCTCATATAGCATTCGTACATTTCTACAAACAACAACAAACAACAACAATAATACATAAAAAATAATAATAATAATAATAATAATAATAATAATAATAATAATAATAATAATAATAATAATAATAATAATAATGATAATAATAATAATTAATAATAATAATAATAATAATAATAATGAGTAAATAAAATAATAATAATAATAATATAATATAATAATAATATAATAATACATAATAATAATAATAATAATAATAATAAATAATAATAATAATAATAATAATAATAATAATAATATAATAACAAAAGTGTAAAGAAATGGACAAAGAGAGGCGAATGTATACAACAGAACAAACAAGGAAATGGTAAAGAAAAAGAAACAACAAATGTGCCCAACAGGATTCAAAATGCAAACATTTCACCACTTAGCACTATTCACGCGCATTACCTCCATTCCTCCGTTTGGAAACATGTGAATATGAGTTCTCCAAAACTCTATACAAAGTTGGAGAATGGAGGTGGAATAAGCCTTTGGAGAGATAAATTTAGTAAACAACTTCTCCAATTTTTATTTTTTCCACTCTCAATTTCTCCAAATTTCTGGAAAATCCTCCATTTTCCAAGTTAGTAAACGACCTAGTCTCCTAAGATTCCCTAAACTCCAATGCTAGTAAAACAAGCAATCAAATAGAACCACCAAATTGCCAATCCCCGGCAACGGCGCCAATTTTTGATTGTAGGAAAAATAAGATGATGGTGAGTGTACGGGTGTGAAATGTCGTCCTCTGGGGATTGGGGTTATGGCACGCAATATGCAATCACAATAAACTAGACACTAGCATAAGGAAATCAACAAGAAGCTAAGCAAACTACAAGTTTAAGGAAATGATAAGACTAACACATATAACAAAGATAAACACAAAGTAAAGAATAGGCCTCGAGCTAGGGAGCATTATCATCTAGATGCTTTAACAACCTAAGGGATTAGGGAGAATAAGTAACCAAGGAGTGAATCGGGAATGCACAAAGGTATCCTAGTCTACGAACCATTCTCATGATTAATAAACAAGGATTAGAACAAGGAATTGCCCCACTTTCGTGGTGAATCAATTCCAAGTCCATCAAGCACACAAAGCATTTCTATAGCCCCCAATTTCCCCTATTTTCGTAGGAAGAAATCGGGTCTATGCAAAGGGTGGCTTGGATTCATCACCCAACTCTTGATGAGGCAAGGAATCCTCTAAAAACAAGCTAATGAATGTGTACATCAAACATTAGCAAGATATAAACACAAACCTTCAAAACACATGAACCCTAGGTAGTGTTCTTCCCTTTTTTTTGCAATAATCACAAATCAAGCATCAAGATAGAAATACAACCCTAACTCAAGTCTATAAACTAACTACTCATGATTCAATAGCATAAAGAACACAAAAACATAAATGTAAAGCATAAACATGCAAGATAAAGAGATAAAAGGAGAAGAAAACTTCACTAAGAAATGGATGGTAAATCTTGAAATGTTAAATCCAAGTGTTGAATCCTTGATTACAAGCTTGAAATATGTTAAGAAACCTAAATCTAAACCTAATCTAACACTACAATATGAAAGAAAGTGAAAGAGAGAAGCTAGGGCTCAACCATGGGTCAAAAATCAAGTAGAAATGACCAAAATTCGTGCATATATAAAACAGAGCGCAGGTGACACGGCCAGGGACATGGCCATGTCCCTGGCCATGTCCAAAAAAGCAGCGCATACTGGAATTTGCACAGAAATTACACAGCCACAGACACGGCCGTGTACTTGGCCGTGTCGTTTGGCCTTCAAAACTTCAGAATTTGGAACTATGGTCTTCATGAAAGTTGTAGCCCTTCGAGTCTTCTTCTAATGGAGTAAGAATCGCTTTATTTTGATATACCTAGGCGGAGATATGGTCCAAAAACCAAACAGTGGTCAGTTTTGAATTGTAAGTTTGGAACTTTCAACTTCATAAATTTCGACCCCTGTGGCTTCCGCTTTAGGCTTTGATGTCTGAATATGAGTTGTAGCTCTTTGAGTGTCTTTCCAATGGGTCACGAATCACATAATTTGGATATTTCTAGACTGAGATATGCCCCGAAAACAGAACAGTGACTAAACCATGCGAGAATTTCAACTTGTTGACACTTGTTCCACTTTTGCCTTGTTTAATTTTTCCATATGATCAACACCATTGAAAACATCACTCTTTGGCTCCTTTGGAAGTGTTGCATCCATCTCCTTAGCTTCACATTGGCTCCCCTTGACTCCAAATGCATCCAACATGATCTAAAATCCTTCATTCTACTCAAAGATAATGAATTGTGCATAATGGATCAAATGAGCAAAATAAAGATCATTTTGAACAACATTGGACACTTCATAAGAAAAACAGGCTAAATATGGGGTATAAACATGAACAATTATGCACTTATCAAAGTGCATAATTTCAATCCCTCCTATTCTTTTTTTCGTGTCTTTGGGTGTTTGTGTTATCCATTATCTCAGGCCATATAATCGTCACAAATTCTCGTTCCAGTATACTCCATGTGTTTTCCTAGGTTATCCTGAGTCGTTTCGGGGATATAGATGCATGAACTTACAGACTAACAAGACTTATGTGTGTAGGAATGTAAGGTTTGATGAAACAATTTATCCTTTTGCTACTAAAAATACTGTGCAGCCATCTCCACTTGAGAAATTTTGTCCGTGGGCTGAATCGATTCTTCATCCCGCTGTGAGTTTGCCGCTGATTGGTCCTGTTACCGTCACACCCAGTATCGCCGGCAGTGATTCGATTCTTCTCCACCACCGCATACTACTGCTGCCGGTCCATTTGCCTCGCTGGACCGTGAGCTGCCTATTGAGGCCGTCCACTTGTCAAACGCCCACGTGGGCATCCTCGTAGTAAAACAATCAAGTCCATGGTTCAGACCATGAGATGCACACTCGGAGTCGGTCTCGGGCTCCACTTTCTATTTTAACAAATCAAGTTTTTCCTTCGAATCCCACTTTTACACACAGGCTGTTAAATATTCAGAATGGCGAGAGGGCTATGGATCAGGGATTTAATGCCCTACTACAAAATCAGACTTGGCAACTTCTGCCATCTCAGTCAAACATGAACATCATTGGGTGTAAATGGGTTTTCCGTACCAAACGGAAAGTTGATGGTTCCATTGAAAGGCATAAGGCAAGACTTTACGAAAGGATTTAATCAATTTCCAGGTCAGGACTTCTTTGATACTTTAGCCCAGGTGGTTAAACCCACCACTGTGACACCCCGTAAATCTAACCCTTTAATGATATTAATTGAGAAATTAATCATAATTTTCTTTTGATAATTTCCTTCTAAAAATCCTGAAATTTAATAGTCGAGGGACTAGAATTTGACTAGTTCCTTAGTCAACCATGTTACCTTTTGCCTTAAGCTTTGTACCTCAACCCCTTTTGTCTTCCTAACCTTAGTAAGGGTAAAGTGACTTT
Organism: Ipomoea purpurea; assembly: GCA_009835305.1. Classification (NCBI taxonomy): domain Eukaryota; kingdom Viridiplantae; phylum Streptophyta; class Magnoliopsida; order Solanales; family Convolvulaceae; genus Ipomoea; species Ipomoea purpurea. The sequence continues at coordinate 5,954 of VALG01011205.1, forward strand.
TCACACATGTTTTGATGCTCAAGTTTTCCTAGCCAAGTCATAAACACTCCCCCCTTCTCTCTAAAGAAATCTTAGCTTTCTCTCCAAGCTAGAAGAAGAATTCCCTAGCCTTGCAAAGATTCATCTAAAGATTCCACATTTCTACCTCCCTAGCATAAAAAGGGTAAGATCTAAAGTTGTTTAGTGTTTTTAGTTAGCTTTAAGTATCTTTATCATATTTTGGTGTTTCTTGTGGTTTGGTTGTGTAAGAAGTCTTGGGTGAGAAAGCTTCAAGGAAGTTTAGGAGTGTAAGAGAAAGTGGTTTTTGGTCTCCAAAGGTAACTCATGCTCTACAAAATCTATTTTCTATGCTATGAATGATTATTGGCTTCTATTTGATGATTCTGGTGTATTTGTGAGATTTGATGCATGATCTTGTGATAATGCATGTTTAGAGCTTGTATTTAGGGTTCTTGAATGCCTTCTTTGAGCTATTCTTGGGTTCAAGTCAAATCTTTGTTGTGTGTGAGGTTTTGGGTGTTTTGGACTGAACTTGACCTTGGAAATGAATTTCCCGAAGGGAAAATGGGCAGTACAGGTAGGTACCCCGCGGGCGGAACGGCGGGAGTGGCCTACCCGCCGCCCACCCGCGGGAACGTGCTTTGGGGCTGTACCCCGCGGGTAGGACCACGGGTGGTGGTCTACCCGTGGCCCCACCCGCGGAACGTTTATGGATTGCGGGAATTGTTTCCCCGTGGTTCTTTCATTTGGTATTTGATGTTTTGACCTTCCCATTGTTGGATTATTGAGCTTTTGTGAGTCTTGATGTTTCGTATGTCTAGAACGATGTGTTTAGGAATCCATGTTAGGATTTGTGTCTTGAATCGTGCTAAGGGTCCAACATTTGATTCGTTGGAACATTTTGGTTTACCCGTTTGATGTGCATGCTAGTTTTGTGTTGCCAATCATATTGGTATTGGATTGTAGTCCAATGTTGCTAAGTATTGCTTCATGTCTTTTTATTGAAATCTCTTGGTTGATTCTTATGGTCCCATGTGGAATAAGGTTGGACTCAGAAGTACAGGGTGACACTCGGAGGTAATGGTTGGAACTAGGTATAAGGCTGGGGTAGCCATAAGGTTGGAACAGGGCATAAGGTTGGAACTTGGAACTTGAAATGTGAAACTTGTCCATTATGTGATTGTTGTATTTCCTTCTTATGAGCATGTCTCTGATGAACTCTACCCTTGTGAATGGTAGGTTGCATCTAGAGTTGTGGTTTGTCACTTGTTGTTTGTGGTCTCTATTGTTTTGTTGTTGAAGTTGTTGGTCATGATCTTTATTGAGAGTGTGATATGTGAATGTTGTCTCATCTCTTGATTTTCAAATGCTATATACTGTATTCCTCGATTCTAAATGGTTTGACTATATCTATGTTTTTATACTGATACTTAACGCGTATTGGTGGTTACCGGCTTTATTCGCTGACCGGGTGTTATTGCTTGTCTTTACAGGTTTTGATTAGACCGAAGAGCGCACTAAGTGGATCTAGTTAGCGTAGCCTTGCCTTCCTTAGTTTAGATTGTGGCCTGTGTGCCTTAGACAATTGTTATGTTTTGTTGATATTGTAGACTTAGCCTGTGTACCCATAGTCTTATGGGTGTGGCATAACACCTTCCCGTTAAAGAGTTTTGCATCCGCTGGTTTAATGGTTTATGTAACACCCCAAAATTTTAAGCTTTTTGAAACTTATATAATAAAGGTAAGTTCTCATTTAAATCTCAAAACATAACATAAGGGTACGAGGTGCTATGCCACACCTGAGCTAGAGAACCCAGGTGCACAGGCTTGCTAACTAAAATCCTTAATAATGTCAATACAAAAGTATGACACGCAGGCCGAAAGGGGAAACTATCTACTCTACGCTCCAAATCTCTAGCGCGCTCCAGTGTCTACTCATGTGGTGCCTGAAAGCCAAATATATCTGTTCAGCGAGAGATGCTGGTAACCCACTCCAACGCGTTGAAATACAATATCATATAGATATATACATAGATATAAGAAAAACCATTTTGAAGCATGAAGATATATCCTTGGGACTCCTAGCTTTTAAAACAGGGAATAGACTCGACAGATAGAGATAAGCACAACCAACAGTTATAACCAACATATACAAGTTAACTAGCATATATCCTACGGTCACGATTTTCACTTCATGATCATTCCATAAATCCATCAATCTGTATCTCATCACACAAGCACACTTTGATGGCGCCACATGACCAATCGCATGCCCATACATGAGGGGTCAGCGCATATAGCTCTGACACGGCCCCGCAGCACCCTGCCTCGTATCGCAACACGAAAGGGTCGATCGCAACCGAACGAATGAACCGCAGCCTCATCATGATGTTTGATCGCATTCAAACAGTGGACTGCAGCCCAAAAGTAGTCATCTGACCGCAGCCAGGAATATGAACCGCAGCGCATGTAAAACGTCTGATCGTAAACCAAACGGTGGACCGCCTGCCCGAGGGTGTAAATCTGACCGCAGCCAGCTTCTGAACGCAGCTCAGGAATAACAATTTGTCGCAACCAAATTGGGGTATCGTGCACACCATAACACATAACAAGTACATGCAACCCACATTGACACATTGGGAAAGGGGAGAAATCGTATAACGACACTATGCATGATCATCCACATGCTAAGAATAATCCTAAGGGGTTCATACTTCTTTCACTAGGCCAATGGGATACCCATTCAACTAGCATGAAATATATAAGACTCATTTAGTCCTACGAATGGTACCCAAAACATCAAACTAGACATAGGCACGATAGACAGTCCGTTAAGACGCCACGGGGGTCGGGGGAACATCAAACGGGGAAGCCGAAGTCCGAGGTGGGATAATTTCCAGTGGGTAGCCGGTGGGTGAAGGGTTTACCCGCTGGCTGCCCGCTGCCGGCGATGTCAATTCTGGCCGCGGGTAGGTGGCGGGTCCCCTACGCCCCACTAACTCGTTTTCACAATAAACACCCCGGGATCCATTGTGGAACCCGAAACCATGTTTAGACACCTTTTAAACGCAATTGATGACACCACGTAGACCATTAACGGATCAAAAGCAAGAAACATACGGCACATATCCTATCATGCTTTATAAACATATTAACACCTAAGCATGCGAATTCCCACCCAATACGAGTTTTACGATACATCCTAGGGCTCTAATCATATTTAAACCATCAAGAACGCAATTCATCTTTTAACATCAAGAAACAATACAATTTATCAAGAATATCCAAATCATCAAGAAGCCTTATCATCATCAAGATTATCAAGATAAAACCATATCACCAATTATCAAGATCACATCATCAATATCATATACAATTCATCAAGACACAAGAATATAGAGGGATGCCTAAGAGGGAGATCATAGGTAAGAAAATAGGTTTTGTTGAGACATGGGTTACCTTTAGCCTTAATTTAATTTCCTTGGCTATGAAAGGGTCTTTCTTTTAAGCTTTCTTCTTTCTTGATTTCTCCTAAGGAATTCTTGGAACTCCTTGTGTGGTGAGAGAGTTATTGTTGTAACACCAAGATTTTTAAGACTTTTAAAACTTATAATAAGAAGATAGAATCCTCATTAAATCCCAAAGTATAATACAGGTTCGAGGTGCTATGCCACACACTGAGACTAGAGAACCCAGGTGCACAGGCTAACTAACTAATATCCTCAGGAATGTAAATGCATAACATGGCACGCAGGCCGAAAGGGAAACTATCTACTTCTACGCTCCAGTTCTAGCGGCGCTCCAGTGACTTAATCTTCTGTGCCTGAAAGCCAAATATATCTGTTCAGCGAGAGATGCTGGTAACCCACTCCAACGCGTTGAAATACAATACATATAAGATATATATAGTATACGAAAACCATTTTGAGCATGAAGATATATCCTACGAACTCTAGCTTTTGAAACCGGGATGACTCGACAGATAGCTAAGCACAGCAACAGTTATATCAAGCATATTAGTTCATAGGCAAGACAGATAAAGATAACACAATAATAACATAAAACAGTTAACATAATCGCATAGTCACATCCCCAAGAACTTTCATAACACAACTCATCCATCATCTCATCACAAGCACACTTTGTTGGCGCACAGGACCAATCGCATGCCCATACATGAGGGTCAGCGCATATAGCTCTGACACGGCCCGCAGCCACACCTGCCCCGTATCGCAACACGAGGGGTCGATCGCAACGACCGATGAACCGCAGCTCATCATAATGTTTGATCGCAACCAAACAGTGACCGCAGCCCAAGAGAATGTCATCTGACCGCAAGCCAGGAAATATGAACCCAGCTCATGTAGAAACGGTTTGGATCGCAACCAAACGGTGGACCGCAGCCCAAGAGTGTAAATCTGACCGCAGCTTCTCCGCGGCTCAGGAATAACCAATCCGATCGCAAATGAATTGGGGTATCATGGCACACCACATTACACATTGGGAGGGGGGAGAAAACGTATAACAAAACCTATGCGTGATCCTTCACATACTAAGAATAGTCCTAAGGGGTTCATACTTCTTCCACCTAGGTCAACGGATACCAAATTCAACTAGCATGCAATATATAAGACTCATACAACGTACGAACGGTACCCGAAATATCAAACTAGACACAGGCACGATAGAGCGGAGTCCGTTGGGATGCAACGGGGGTCGGGGGAACATCAAACGGGGGAAGCCAAAATCCGGGTGGGAGAAATTCCCAGCGGGTAGCCGGTGGGTGGGGGGCCACCCGCCGGCTGCCGCCCAGCCGGGCTGCCGCTGCCGGAGGTTATTCAATCTGGCCGTGGGTAGGTGGCGGGTCCCCTACCCCCAAAACTGAATCTTTTCCAACACGAAAACGCCCCGGGAACCTTTGTGGAACCCGAAACCATGCTTAGACACTTGTAAACATAATCGTAACAACAACGTAGACAATTAACAGATCAAAATGCGAGAAACTACGACACATAACTAATCATCGCTTTTCTAAACATAATCCAAACCCAAACAATGCGAAGTTCCCCACCCCCAATACACCAAGAAATAATATCATACGATACAACCTAGGGTTCTAATCACTTTTAATCAACAAGAACACAAATTCCTTCTAATATCAAGATTCGGTAAGAATCACAACATAAACATTAAGAACATCACGTAATCAACAGAAACATCATAATCATCAGAACATCAGAACACACAATAATATCCAAGAACATCAAAAGACCTCATCATCTATCAAGATCACCCATGGAATCATCACACCTCATCAATAATAATAATCACAAAATCATCAATACACAATAATATGGGGAAATCCTAAGAGGGGAATCATAGCTATGAAAATAGGTTTTGTTGAGACATGGGTTACCTCTTAGCCTTAATTAATTCCTTGGCTATGAAGGATCTTTCTTTAAGCTTTCTTGCTTTCTTGATTTCTCTAAGGGGAATTCTTGGAACTCTTTGGGTGGTGAGAGATTATTGTGGTGGGAATCTAGGTGCCTCCCTAAGTTCCTATTTATATATTTAAGACTCCTAATTAGGGGCCTGAATGGTATTGGGTTTACTAATCCTACTATTCCTTAATAGGACTAAGACTTGTTTTAGGGATAAGGCCATGGTCCATATTGGACCATATTATAATTAAAAGGGATCCTAATCATAATCTGAATAGTAAAAGGCCTACTTTCTTTTATTCCGTTGGATAAGAATAACTAGGTCTAGGATATCCTAGTTAGATCCGAATAGTGAGAAATGTTCAGCATTCTATTATTCTAAATAGGCTTAAGCTCTATTTTAGCAAGGGTCCACGTTCATGGTGGACCTTATTAAATTAATTAAAGGGAAACCTAACACTAATTAAATCATATTATTATTATTAACGGATTAATTAAATAATTATAATCCGGGATTGAAGGCCGTAACACGGGGTGTTACACTCCCCCCCCCCTTTACGAGAAGCTTCGTCCCGAAGCTTAGAAATCATTGCGAGGGTACCGAGTCAAGAGTAGAACGGTGGTCCTATAGCGAAGGTATTCTACGGGGAACTGTATAATTGTACTGTCTATGTGTGTTGGGCCCTTTGGGAATGATTAGGTTTAAAAGACTAAGAGAGTAGGGATTCAACTTGAAGAGAACAAGGTGAATTCAGGATTGGATCAATGGTTTATCAGGTTGCGACTTAGGTTTGTGAGGTTGCCACCAGTTGTGTGGAATTTGTTAAACATAGGAATCACGAATGGGGTTGAAGGGTAAAGGGTTTTGAAATAAGGAGGGGGGGCCCGATTTTACCGAGGGAAGGGAAAGGGATTCCGGCTAGGACGGGTTAAGGTCTCTCCGATCTCAAGTAATCTGGTTTGATCTTGATACATGATCGTCGACGAGCCTGTGATCCTCCTTCCTTGGTGGTTGGCACTTGCTTGACTTTAAGATCCTTGTTAGACCTTGCTTCCCAGGCTAAGGTTTCATCCTTTCTTTCTATTTGAGGGAATTCCCGTGGTGATTTAACACTTACTTCTTTAATTGCGTCGCAAGGTCTTGACCAAGTTGGGTCACCAGCCAATCTTTTAGGCGCATTTCCCCAAATTCTTCCCAAAGTCTCTTGGGATCGTGAGTTTGGGTTGAATTTTCTCTTCTTATTGAATTTCATCTCCTCTTAAGTGCATGAAATTCTTTGTAAGATTCATGTCTTACCCGAGTTCGGCTTGTTGTGCCCTTTTGTGTTACTTTTAATGATGAAGGTGTCCTTGCGATGCTCTTTTCCCTTCTTTGAAGGCGGCAGTTGGTTACCAAATCTCGTTGGGGATGTCTCGGTGACTTTACGAGGTGCATCTCCCATTTCCTTGTGGGTCCTTAATGAACCTTGAAGTCCTTGGGCACAAATGTGCTCTTTACCCTTTGCTTAGGGTCACCATGGACTACGTAGTCCCTTGATTCATACAACTTGTAAGGAGTCCTCGTGATTTGCCTTGAACGTATCCATGTTTGGAGGAGTCCCGGTCCATCCTTAGCGATTTTTGACTTTCTAAGGTCTTCGTGGGCTCTTAGCACGAGTTCCCAACCTCGCCTCCCTTGGGTTTTGCGCAATCCTTTTACGCCAAACATCCCTAGTCGGTTGTATCGTAGAGTCCAACCTTCAATTACTCGTGCAATGAAATTGGTTGTGATTTTCCGATGGTGTCCGCGTGCGTCAAGTCTTTTACGTAGGACACCATGTTTGGGTGCCCATGGTTCTTACCCAAGACTCCATATTCATCAATCGAGGCACACAAGTGCGCCACAAATCATAAAGTGGAGGGGTTAAGAAATCAGCACATTGTACCAGTGGGCGCCGAGGTGGCGGTCGTCCGCCTGCCAAGCTCCTGTCGTGACCCGTCAAGGTCCGGCCGCCAAGGTCCCGTTAGGGACCCGCGCCGGGGAAAGTGACTAGGAGGAGTCAATTCCTTCGGCAAAACTCAAAAATGCACAGATTCATGTCCTGACAAAGTCCCAATGCCCTTGTGCACAATAAAAGGGACTTAATCATAGATGACCCTCGTAAACGTTTATGATCCTTAAGCAATGAGTTCTAGATGAGTCAAGACTCTTGCATGTTCTTTCCGCTCAGTAGGTGGGTCCGGTTTCCAATTAGCAACCTCGTCACCTTCACCGGGTAGTTGGTTATAAGCCAACTTTGTCTTTTCCTTGCTTGATTAATGATAGCCTTCTTGGCCTTTCTTGGGGTTCAGCTTTGTTGCTCGTTCTTTGTTCAATCCTTTGGTGACCAAGTGCTTGGTGATGCATTTCCCTTATTTGGAATGCACTTGATTGACTGCCTGCATGGTGTTTTGGCGATTTTGTGTGTTCACATATTTTCTTACGTGTCCTTAAAAACCATCAAGGTCCTTGTTCTAAGGTAAGATCCTTATTGCTGGGAGGCTCTAGTTGTATGATACTTTCATGCGTCTGTTGCCTCTTCTTGTCATATCGAGCCCTTTTCGATAATTCGTGCTAACGATTAAGAAAAGGTGTCGTTGGCGTACTACTTTACTTTCTTGCATTTAATTGGCGTTCCCATCTCCGGCTGGATAGTTGCGCCCATTCTTAACAGTTCCGAAAGGGTTCGCTCATGCTGGAGGGAGCGTCTCCCACTTCTGTTACTTCTTCTTTCGGGTTTGTTCCTAAATTCCCATTTGTAGAAGTTGGCATCACTGGTGTAGGCTTCGTTGGGTGTTCGGGGTATGCTTACAATTAGGGCCTTCTGGTTTTCGTAGTTTGTGGTCTGTCACAGACTTCTTTATCTTGGTTGTCTCTGTAGGGTCTAATTCAGGCGCGAAACGAGCCAGCTGGAGAAGATGTTCGTGGTATTCCTGATGGTGGCCATCCCCCTTGTTTTAGGTGGAGGATTTTCCTCGTACATGGTTGCCCTTACAGGTGTGAGGTGGAATCTTCCCGTAGCCGTGCCCCTAGGCACTCCTAGTTGCACCCCTAGTGTGCCGATAAGTGGGTTCTTCTGGATTTATCAAAGATCAGCCTCGTGTCTTGAAGTAGAATGAGGCTACCCTACGCGCGTTCCTCTGGTATTCCATTAACCCGAGGACTTTGTTGAAGGTTCGTTCATTCTTCGAGGAGTGTGGGATCCTTGACTGTCTTCTTGTTGGCGCCATGCTGCTGGTTTTCAGGGTCAATATTAATTGTATCGATGAGTCATGTGCCTGCACCCTTACTTGATGTGGTAAGCGTAGGGGGAAGTTAATTTAAGTTAGAGAGGGATAAGGTGAGGGAGGTTACGTGTAGGTTTCACAATCTCCACCGCGTCCTACGATTACAAATCTATGTTCCTAGCTACCTAGAGTTTAAGCTTAATGTCCTAAAGTCTGGTCTTAAGAGTCTTATCCTAGGGTCAAACTTAAGACCTGATACCAAGTAAACTCCCCAGATTTAAGGTAATTTAAAAACTATAAAAATAAAGGTGAAATCTCGGAATTACAAAACATAAACAAGAGTATGGGGTCTATGCACACACCTGAGCTAGAGAACTCAGGTGCACAGGCTAAAGTGAACTAATAACCTCAAATAGTACAGTACTAAACATGGCACCGGAGAAAAGTGGAAAAACTATCTAAGCTACCCAAGCTTCTAGCGCGGCTCCAGTGATTACTCCCGTGCATGAAAGCCAATATACTCTGTTCAGCAAGAGATGCTGGTAACCACTCAACGCGTTGAATCTACAATACATAGTAAGATATTAATATATAATGATATATAGAAAGTCATTTTGAACAAGGATTCTCCTAACGAACTATAGCTTTTAAAACCGGAATGACTCGACGATAAGGCAAACACAAGTAACTAGTTAACAGTTTACAATAGGCAAAACAATTAAATCTGAGCTCAATATAAATCATAAACCCAAACATGAATAATCCCAGATAAATCCCATAAAGTCATCAATTCCCAATATATCACAACTCATCCATTCTCATGCACCATTAGCCCACTTGTGTTGGCGGCCACAATGGAACGAAATCGCATGCCCATACATGAGGGTCAGCGCATATAGCCCGATTGATCTCAACCAAAACGGGGTGACATGCACACATAACACGTAGCAAGCACATGCAACTCACATTAACCATTGCGGAAGGGAGGAAAACGTATAACAACAACCTATGCGTATCCTTCACATACTAAAATAGAGTCCTAAAGGGCGTTCACTAATCTCTCGTCCCAGAGTCACGGGAAATACTCAATTCAACAGCATTGCAATTATAAAGACGTCATACAACCATAAACTAACTACCTTCAAACATCAAAACTAAGACAATAGCACGATAGACAGAAGTCCCTGGGACCCACACGGGGTCAGGGAAAACATCAAACTGGGAAGTCGGGGTCCCAAGTGTGGGAATTTCCAGCGAGTAAGACGGTTGGTGGGGGCCACGCGCCGGCTGCCCCGCCGTAAAATCACTCTTGTCCGGGCAGCAGGTCTCCGCTGGGCACGCCCGCCGCCGCTGCCCCGCTGCCAAGGAACTGCCCATTTTTTTACGCAGGTAGGTAGGCGGTCCTACCCCCACCTAGCCCCGCCACTGACTCATTTAACACCAAAAACGCCGGAACCTTCGTGGAACCCCGAGACCCTATGCTAGTACACTTTTCAAACGACAATTTGGATAACACACTAGAAGATTTAACGATCAAAATCAAAATCAAACGGCACATAACCTATCATGCTTTTCTGACCTAATAAAACAGGGCCAATTCATGTGAAACCCACCAAATTACCAAGATAATACCATACGAACCACGATATAACATATGGTTGTAATTACTTTTATATTAACAAAGAAAAGTTACCTTCTAATTACAATTAACACATCAAGCATCAAAACTCCCAAATCATAAAGAATGCCATACAATACAAAACGACATATAAAACATATCAAGAACTCGACAATAAATCATCAAGAGACACCATAATATCCAAGAATCCTCCCAGATTCAAAGTACCCATGTGAATATCCCAAAATTTAAAATCATCAATAATTAATATTCACCAATCATCAACACATAATATGGGGAAATCCGTACGGGGAAATCAATAGAGCTATGAATCAAGTAGGTTTTGTTTAGACACTGGGCTGTACCTCTTTAGCTTAATTAACTCTTGCTTATGAAGGGTCTTTCTTGAAGTTCTTCTTTCTTGAATTTCTACATAGGGGAATTCTTGATCTTATTTGTGGGTAAGGATATTGGTGAAAGACTAGGTGCCTCCTATATCCCTATTTATATAGTTAAGACTCCTAATTAGGGTCTGATGGTAATGGGTTTACTAATCTATTCTTATAGGACTAAGGGCTTGTTTTAGGGATAAGGGTCCATGGTCCATAGTGGACCATATTAATTAATTAAAGCGAATCCTAATCGTAGTCTGAATAGTAAAAGGCCTACTTCCTTTATTCCTAATAGAGACTAGGTCTAGATCTAATTAGAATCTGAATAGTAAGGTTTACTTTCTTTTATTTCCTAATAGGCTTAAGAACTCTAATTTGGCAAGGGTCCACGGTTCATGGGACTTATTAATAAGTAAAGGAAACCTAACCCGCATAAATCATATTAACTTATTATTACACGGGATAATAAATAATTAATCAGAATTGAAGGCAGTAAACGGGGTGTTACACGATCCACCTGTCCAGCACTGCGGGATCTTCTTCACAGCGAAGATCAGGGAACGGAGACTTGCGACTTGGCGTACTACGTCACGATCCCATTCCGAAGAGGGTGGTTGTTGAGGAGGGCGATGGCGTGCGTAGCGTCTGGGTGATCTGTTTCAGATGATGGAGACTTTGAGCTAACTGATCACTGGTGACTGCTTCTGAAGACCTTTTGCACGACGTCTCGATGATGCCATCCTCGACTTCTACAGCAACGGCACGATAACAGGAGGAAACTAGGACCCGCACCCTTACCTTGGTGCCTTAACTAAAAAGAACTAAAGCTAAAAAGAAAACAAGCACATACAACACAACAGAAAACAACACAAAACTCACAACCTCACCGCGCATCCTAAAGTCCTAAGCTTAAACACTAAGATTCTTAAGGTCGCTTTAAGGTCTCAACACACAGCCACTTAGAAGTCTAGATTTTACCTCCCCTAGGCTCAAAACCATAGCCTGATACCAACTGTAACACCCCTAAAACAAGCTATTTAAAACTTAAACATGCAATTATCTTAACAAAACATTAAACTCATGGAATACTGAAAAGGAATATATAAACTGAGTCAAACGGGTTGCCGAACGCTACCATCCAGGATGAACACCAGGCCCAATATCTGCATAGTTTCAACACTAAAACGAATACTGTTAAGTACAAGTCTAAATGCTCACAGGCACAAAACATAAAGAAGAGCTACACTATCTGGCACTAAACCCGCTCATCGTCTAAAGTCCCCGAAAGAAAACACAGTAAAAGACGACGACGCGGTCCATGCAAGACTGTAACCACCATACATGTAAATATCATACTTATATAAGATATAATTGTAAAACATTTGCGAAACGGAATACTTATTTAGAAGTTCAAAACCGAGGGTAAAGTCAACACAAGACTCATAGCACTCACAATAAGATAAGGGAACACATCCCAAAACACGCCAAGAAGCAATAATAACTCATAAGAACGACTCAAGGCATAATCTACCATCACACAGTAGATTAACACCTGACATGCAGTACACACGAGAATAAGAACACAAACCATTAGCAACACATGCCCTTGTGACATCACACGTCACAAAAAGAGAAATACATAACAACCGCTACACAAGCCCTCGTGACATCACCCATCACGAGTTGAAATGCCTTCCTATGCCCGGTTCCAACCTTATGCTACCCTCAACCTTATGTCTAGTTCCAACCGTTACCTCCAGGACCCCTGTACTTCTTAGTCCAACCTTTTCCCTCCTGGGACCGTCGTCCCCCACCAACAAACCAACCAACAAGACCACCAATTCATAGTACACAGGTACCGATCACACACACGGCAACACATACCACCCAAGAAATATCGTGAACCCATCACTCAGGTCACAAACTCCATAATCACTTCATGGCCACCACGAGGACCACTGCAATATCTTGGGGACTAGTGTCCCATACCACTAATCGTGCAATCCAGGTAAAGCCACAAACACATCCCACCTCAACAGAAATCAATCAACGGATCACAACGAAGGTATGAAAACATACTCAATCAAGGAATGGGTCACAGCCAACAACAACAACGATGAATAACACAAGTTATCATCAACAATAGGAAGGTACAAACAACACACACGCTAGCATTTAGACACGAACTAGCATGCTTATCAAACGGGGAAACCAAAGTAGTTCCGAGGAACACACAAGACTCATCACGGTTCAACGAAACACAATGTTGAACACTTAGCACGATTCAAGACACCAAAGTCCTACATGGATACCTACCATATAGTTCTAGACATACGAAACATCAAGGAGACACTCAAATAGTTCCACAAAACAACATCGGGAAGTCAAAAGACCAAATATCGAGTCAAAAGAATCACGAGGAACAAATCCCCGCCAATCACCAAAGTGTACTGTAACACCCCAAAATTTTTAAACTTTTAAAGCTTATATGATAAAGGTAATTTCTCGTAAAATCCCAAACAGAGTATTACTAATTATAAGTGTACGGGGTGCTATGCCACACAGAGCTGGAAAACTCAGACGCACAGGCTAAACTAACTAAATATCCTCAATACATCATTATGGCACGCAGGCCGAAAGGAAAGAATATCTATCTAATCCACGATCCTCTAGCGCGCTCTGGGATCTACTCGTCTGTGCTTGAAAGCCAAATATCTGTTCAGCGAGAGATGCCGGTAACCCACTCCAACGCGTTGAAATACATTATAGGTAGATATATATAGATATATGAAAAATCATTTCGAAGCAGTAAGATACATACTTAAGAGACACTAGTTTTAAAACCAGGAATAGACTTAGCAATTAGGGACGAGCACATCAAACAATAATAAACAGTTAAGTAGAGATAACATCATAAGGAATACGCATCCAAGGTCACAGATCATTTTCCAATTCCAAACACATCATCACTCAATCACCATTCATATCACATAATCGTTGATGGCACCATGGGACCAATCGCATGCCCCGAACATGATGGTTAATGCTTATAGCATTAACACGGCCTCGCAGCACCCTACCTCAGAACCGTGGCATGAGAGGAGTTGATCGCAACCAATCCTTTGAGAACCGCTGACGAACTCAACGTCGGACGACGATCCGACACACCGCTGACGCGCCCAGTCGGTGGACCGCGATCCCCTTTACAAGGGGGGACTTACGACCCTACACACCGTTGATGCGCACAATCGGTGGACCGTAGCGGATCAAGCCGACACACCGCTGAGCTAAACTCTGTCGGTGGGCGAAGATCCTCGGAGACTACGGCCCTACATACCGATGTCCCATCACTCGGTGGGTCGCAGCCAGCCGTAGCCCTACAGATCGCCTGATTACTCAGGTCGGTGGACTACAGCCTTCCTCGGCTTGTTGGGTACACACCGCCTGGCGCGTCCAGGTCGGTGGGTCATATCACTGAGGCCCATGTGGACCTTCAGTCCTATATAATCTTTATATACCTGACCGGTCTCTACCAACCTGGTTAACAGTTGGGATGGTTCTCAGCCCATTCAACTGCCCGTATAGTGGACCTCAGTTAATATATTATATATATACCTGACCGATCTTAACCGGCCTGGTTAAACAGTTGGGATGGTTCATCAGCCCATTCAACTGCCGTATAGCCCACTTGATCTTAATCAAGTTGGGGACTCATGCTCACATAACACAACAATAGCACATAATAACACATAATAACACATTGGGAAGGGGGACATATAATTACTTACGGTGTGAATCATTCAACAATCTAAAGAATCGCCTAAGGGTTCATAGACTTCACCTAGGTCAACTGTTTTTACCGAGTTCAGCTAAGCATGCAATTCCTAAGATTCTCTATCCTGCGAAGGTACCCGAATATCTAAACTAGACCAGGCAAACAAACGGGGTCTGTTGGAACATCCACCGGAAATGGGGAACATCAACGGGGAAGCCGGGACACCGGGTGGGTAACGGCCACGGGTAGCCAGTGGTGAGGGATTCACCGCCGCGCCCGCCGGAGATCCAGCCCGTATCGGGTTTCCGGCGGCGGCGAACCTGCCCGCTCCCGGCGGTGATCTTCGGCACGGGTAGTGGCGGGTACCCCTACACCTCACTACCCACTGACCATCATCACAAATGTCCCGAGATCCTTTGTGAACCGAGACCCATGCTTGACCTATTTTTTTTAGTTTAAACGTAATTAACGACAGACACGTAGTAATTAATGATCAAAAGCCAAGAACACGTATAACTTCATCTATTGCGACTCTAAACATAAACAACACCAAACATGCGAATTCCACCCAATATATATCAAGAACATTATAACCAACCCATCCTCCTAAGGGCTCTAATCCCTCCCAAGATCATCAAAATCATAATTTATCTTAACATCAAGACAATCAAGAATTTTTCAAGAAATCATTACATCAATATCAAGACATCTTTTTCATCTCAAGATATCAAGAGTATCAAATACACACAAATCATCTATGCAATCATCAAGGATATTTCACCAAATAGCATAGAGGTATTATACAAGAAAATAGTTTTGTTGAGAACATGGTTACTCTTAGCCTTATTAACTCCCCTGGAATTAAAGGTTCTTTCCAAAAGTGTTCCATCGATGAACTCCCTAGGCTGGTGGTAGGGAATCCTTGGAGAATTCTTGTTGGTGATATCTATTGCGGTGTGGACTTCTAGGTCCTCCTATGTCCTTATATATATCTATTATATAATTATATATATAATAATATATATATATGTATATATATATATATATAATATAATGATAAATACATATATATATATAATATATATTAATATACATATATATATATATATATCATAAATATATATATATATATATATATAATTATATATATATATATATAAGTATAATATATATATAATATATATAATATACATAACATATAGTAATATATAATATATATATATACTATACTAATAAATATATATTATAATATATAAAGTAGATAATATTATATATAATAAGGTAGGGTATAAATATATATATGATAAATATATATGTTAACTATAGTAAGTATATATATATATAATATATATCTAGGGATTCCTAATTAGGGTCTGAATGGTATGGGTTACTAATTCTATTCCTTATAAGACTAAGGCTTGGTTTAGGGATAAGGGTCCATGGTCCATGGTGGACCAATTAATTAATTAATGGGAATCTAATCATAATTTGAATAGTAAAGGCCTAATTTCTTCATCTTAATAGATAATTAGGTCTATGACCCAAGGTTTACTCTCTTTATTCCTAAATAGGCTTAAGAATCTAGTTTAGGCAATGGTCCACGATCCATGGTGGACCATATTAATTAAATTAAAGGGAATCCTAGCCAAATTAAATTCCTTTTTAATTATTAATGGAATTAATTAAATAATTAATCCAGGATTGAAGGCCGTAACACGGTGTTACCTCTCCCCCCTTACAAGAAGCTTCGTCCCCGAAGCTTAGAAATCATTTTGGGGTAAAAGAGCCGAATTAGTATAAAGAAAAATTATATGGGAGAATGTATACATATACACATATAAATTACTAGGTTTAAGCCTAATTATTGTGCTAGCAAAATGCATCAATAATAAGATTATGAATATGCACTCACATTATATTAATTTTACGGATGAATGATAACATAACATAGAAGTCTTACACATGGCATGTTCATGTATAATTAATTTATAATGATTTAACACATAGGATCACAAGTTGCACCGATCATTTATTTATGTACCTATTTAAGAGACAAATACCACGTGTGTGCAGATTAAGATAGTCGCATAATATTATAAAACACATATGTACCTATTTCCAGTTGTTAAATAATAACTAGTCTTATGGAAATTCTAAAACACATGTATGTATTATTCAACATGTTGAACTAGTGTATGATTATCAATTAAATTCATGTACTCAACGTCGTGTCATAACCAAACGATTGTTATATAAAATTCAGGAAAATCATAATCATATAATATTTATTCAAATAGCGAAAATCAATTTTTGAGGAAAAGGTTTTAGTAGTTAAGGAGGGAGGCTCTTGCTCCTTATGTTGTAAATAAGTTCTGGGGGGACAATAGAATTAGTATCTTTATTTTGTATACCATGGATACTGGTGGGTAATCACAAAACAAGTATTGGTGCTTATATGCAGAATGCTTGTAATTAATAATATTGCATATATGCATAGTGGGATGCCTTATAACATATAGTTTTGTCTAACATGCTTTGTATATATACTGAACGCGTGTAAGTGTGTGTTTTGACATAAACGTGCTGGCTATGTACCTTCATATGAAAGTATAAATTTCCGCCTATAATTGGAATATGCAATTCACATACAAATATTCTTTAATATTTACGAATAAAATAGCATGGGTTCTCAAATACTAAAAGGTTTATCTTGGAGAATCTTGACAGAATTTGACCGCACAATTACTTAGGAAAATTTAGTTCTATCCCGGTGTAAATAATTTTAGGTAGCATAAATCTTACCTCTAGGAAACAACTTAGGATTGAAGATCCCTGATTGCTAATTCCTAAATCAATTGGTGATCTGATGATGAGGCTAAAGTTTTTTTAATTACTTAGGGAAGGTAGGGCGGTAACAAAGAAGGTCATGTGAGGGGGAAATGTAGAATTAGGGCTACCTCAGGATATGTGTATATAAGAGTTATGTAATTTGTATGGAATGGTATTTTAGGGTTTTAGGATATGCTAAGTGCAAACTCATAGATGCATATAAGATTACATAGCTAGGGTACATGTGTATGGTTTTGGGGGTAGGGATATTATTGTATATAATATGACTGTAACAATTTATATAAACATGTATGAATAAGGGAGGTGTTCTATGGGTTCACAAGTCTTATAGGAGGGATGCACTCAGGTGCGAATAAGTGTTCAGGAGGGAAATGCGAACGAATCAGCGCGCGACACGTGTCCAGATCTAAATAACTTAAAAAAAACGCGGTGATATTTTCGTAAATAATTGAACATCGAAGTTCAAGTAAAATCACTTACAAGTGCACCTACATTCACCTATAAGTGCATGTAATTTTGTCTTTTTAGCATTCACTTTCCGCAAACATTCATCACCTGGGGTAGCTATAACCTATATGTTGCAACTATTTATAACTTTGGTGAAACTACTTATAACTATAGGGCACCTACTTTCACCTATAAGTGCATGTATTTCCTTTTAACATTCATTGATCTGAGTTCAGCGGGTAGTAATACCCCTGAAAACCACTTGCAAACATTCATACCTAGTGAACTACTTAGAACTATTAGGTGAAACTACTTAGAACTATAGATGCAACTAAAGTATTGATACTCAATGTAAATTTTTACTTGCACCTATAATACATTTACATGCTTTAATACATTTTACTTGCATTTCGCTGTTCAATTATTTATGAAAATGCCACCGCGTTTTTAAAAAAAATCGGTGTTTCTCATCCATTACGTCTGGACACGTGGACGGACAGAACTCATTCCTATTTCGCGCCTGGGTGAAGCATTCTCACCTGAGTGCGATTCTATATATATATATATATATATATATATATATATATATATATATATAATATATAATATATATATATATATATATATATATAGAGTTTTTAGGAGAACATATTCAGAATAGTAGTGATATACCTATTTATGTGTAAATGTTTGTTTAGAGGGCCTTATCATAGTGGTCAAGGGTTCTAAACAAGGCATTGGTGGCTTGTAGTCTATTATGCAACATGGACCAAAGTCTAGAGGGATAGTTTTAAGATAGTTTGGGGATGAAATGTAATTTTTCCAAGGATAATTTCTAGATGACCACTTGGTTTAGGTTCCCCGGATTTCTCCCGGTCTCACTCGTATTGTCTTTCGGGTCGAAACTTAATACGCAATGTTCCCGAGGATTTAGATTTCTAGAAGTAGAATTTGTTCCTATAATCTCTATGTAACTTATAAACAAATCAATTAGGAAGATAATTCGACTTTATGTTCAAGCATTAGATTATTATTTATATGTTAAACACATAAGAAGTACCAAGGAAGACATACAAATGCACAATGGATCAATAAAATGCGAAGTCAAGAAAACGTACCAACCAGTGGGCGCGAGGTGGGCGGTCGACCGCCTGTCAAGTTCCCACTGGAACGTAGCAGTGGGCACGTGGTGGGTGGTCGACCTCCTGACGAGCTGTCGTAGGCTCCCAAATTAAAAACCTTACAAACGTAGTAGCGGGAGTAAGGATCGATCCCACGAGGAGTAACTAGTTTAACTTTTGTGCTCAAAGAAATAAATGGGGTTCGGAATATATCGAGGATAAAGATAAAATAAAAGAGAATTTAAATAAACAGTAATTTAATAGAACGAATAAAGCGATGAAAATAATATATTGAAACACTTATAATAGAAAATCTTGGTTAGTAAAGATCCACCACACGGAGTTTAACGCTGATCATTGATTCATAAAGTAATTAATATGCAATTGAATATTTGTCGTGAAATTATTTCATTTCCGTTTTCTCTTAGTTGTAGGTAACTAAAGCACACGCGGTTTAATTACCCCTAACTACTAAATAACCTAAGACAAGCGCTATAGATTTAATTTAATAGCAGCAATAGGAACTACGAAAACCGACAAACTAAATAACACAAGCACAAGCGGTTTGCATTTAAATTAGGAAAATATTCTACATGAGTCCAATTATCACTAAGCCGTCAATAATTACCCTCAGTTGCTACTGAATATTTAGATTAATTTGTAGCACAACATTAACTAATATAGCAAATAATTATATCAAATAAATAACCAGTAGGCCTCCCTAACAATTAAATGACACAATTATTCATATAATTTAGAAGAATATTTAATTCTCAAATGCATAGAAATTATATAATAAAAATAAATAAATAACCTTACAGCGTACTAAACTCCGGGGCTTCAATTCACTAAACCAACTAGAAATTAACACGAATGGACATTAATAACAACTTCAATGAATACTATAGAGGGAATGAATGAACAAAGAATGAATAATTAACAAAAGAATTTTACAACTATATATACACCCTCCAAAAATATACTAGAACATTATCTGCCATTCATTTTCCTATTGTTTAGCCGTACGCACGAATCGGTCGAAGTGACTTTCCGCTGCTGCCGCATGCCGTGCGCATTGTAATTGACTCATTCAATTCTTGCTGCTGCGCTGTACATAATGAATGAAATTAAGAAGCAACATAAAATATAATATAAAGTTTTAATTGGTTTGCATGCTAAGAATTGGACGGGTTGATGGATTATAAAACATATTATTATTAACTAAATGAATTAAAATATAATTAAGGAATTAAGCTCAAAACGTTATTAATTAAATATTATTATAAATCATTTGTTTAACTAATTAATTAATTAAATCCTAAAATAAAATAATTATTAAATAATTATAAATAACTCATGCAAAAATATTATAAAGATGTACCTAAAATATGAGTGTAAAATATGCCTATCAAATTCCCCCACACTAGAACATTTGATTGTCCCCAAGCAAAAATATTATTTGCGAAGTAAATTAAAATTAAATTCCCAAACTCATAACATATCATGAACAACAATCTGAAGCACCCTGCAATTAATAAGTTAGCACCTGTCTGAAAATTGAGTGAATTAAATAAGTAAGCCTCACAGGAATATCACTCATCACTCAAGTGTTTGATGGTATAAATTTCACTCAAGTTCATTCCTATAAAATTGCTCTACCATAGGCTTGCATATCTTCTCAATCACCACTACAAGAGTCATGCATGACACAAATCATAAGGACTTTTCACAGGTTGTAATGGGGCTAGGGTTAAGGTATGGAATTTTTAGGAACGTAGCTTAAGCATAAGCTTCAAACTAGAGGAGCAAATAAATACAAAGAATCCAACACCTTCAATTTCCATTCAAAAACACCCTTTGTGGTGTCATTCTCAAAGTATAGAATTCTTCCTCAGTATTACAAGAACAACCCCTCGCTTCATTTATTTAGAAGGTAACTTCAACTCAAAACTAAATGCTGATTCTTTCTCTTTTCAGCAAAATTTTTCTTTTCAAACATATATTCTCCATTTTTTTCCATTTTCATTTTTTCAATTTTCATGTTTTTTTTTGTTTTTTTTTTTGTTCTGCTTTTTCATAGAAGACCAACGACATATTGGCAATGAAGATACAACCCACCTCATCTCAATCATATTAACAAAAGTAAGTGATCTCCCCCACACTTATTCTTCACAACTCACGTAGATTACAAAATAATCCAAATTTGCTCCACTAGTTATTCAGCTGGGTGAAGGCATTATTTTAGATATAAAAGGCTTGTAATGTGGTTCAAAATAAAGAAAGGAATAGCCCATAACGCTCAAAGTGGTTAACAAAGGGAAATAAATCATAGGACAAACCGGTTATTTGGCTAGTGAGGCTCAAAATCAAATAATGGCCTTAATCACACTTGAATCATGCATGGTCTAATTAGCTTTAAAAGAGAATCAAGGCAAGTTCTAGAGAAACAAAATTATGGAAGAAATCACACAATAGAAAGAAAATAAGACGAAGTGTCAGTCAATGGCTCAAAAACTCACAGGTTTATTGCTTACTTAATATAGCCTACATATCAACAGAAATGCTAACAAACTAATCACAATTTGCCAAACTATTATTCAATCACATTATGAATTCCAAGAAAGGAAATATAATATTTTTTTTTTCAAAAATAATACTTATTTTGCATAAAATAGTAGTAAAATATTTTGAAAATTTGAAATAGAAAATAATAAAAATTTTTTTTTTAACATAAGCAAACAAATAATAAAACTAAATCCCTCACACCCACACTTATTATCAACATTGTCCCAATGTTGAATAAAAATGCACAGAAAAAGGTTATTGAATGAGAATATGGAATAAAATAAAAAAATGGAACAAACACACCTTGGGTTGCCTCCCAACCAGCGCCTTTGTTTATCGTCGTTGGCTCGACTTATGATATTTCTTTAAATTTCCATCGTCTTTTTGAGTACCTTCGATGATTATGAGTATTCAACGAAACAATCCCTTCATGCAGATAGTACTCAAAGATGATTTATTATTATTTTCTTCTTTGCTTTCATTAGACGCAATTTCATCAAAGTTAACAAGTTCAAAGAATCAACAAAATTGCAAAATTATCATCACTAGGAGATTTCATGGTATCATAAATATTAAAAGTCACAATTTACCATTAGACTCCATTGTAAGCATACCACTATGAATATCAATTTTTGTTTTTGCAGTTTTTAAAATGGCCTTCCTAACAAAATATGATTATTATTTTCCATATCAAGCACATAAAAATCAGCTGGAAAAACCAAGTTATTAACTCAACAATCAAATCCTCAATCATACCCCTAGGAAATGTAGTAGATCCATCAGCCAATTGAATTACCACATTAGTTTTATTCAGGGGTCCAAGATTTAAAGAATTATAAACAGAATATGCATGACATTAATAGAAGCTCCTAAGTCTAACATAGCATTTCAAATTTCACATCACTTATAATGCACGGAATAGTAAACATACCTGGATCTTTGCACTTTTCAGGAAGATTGCTTTGACTAACCACAGAGACATTCTCTTGCACTTTCACTTCCTCAATTCTTTCATTATTTCGTTTCTTTTTCATAGTGCGTACCTCTTTTAGAAAATTTGCATAGCGAGGGTACTTTTTCCATAGAATCTAAAAATGGTTTATTAGCCTCACATTCACGAAAGGTCTCATACAGATTGTTATTTGAGTTTTCTCTTATTGGTTCTAAAAGAGCTTGAGGAAATGGGGGTACTGGTTTATAATCAGAAAAAGAAGAAAGCTTACCTTGGGACTTCTCTTTATTATTGGCAATGTTACCTGCACTTATTTCCTTGTCTAAATCAACATTCTTTCCAGCGCATACTTCCACAGTAATTGCACTTACATTCTCTTTAGGATTAATAATAATCGCTTGAGAGGTAATTTGTCAGAACTCTGTGCTTCCAACCGACTTACCGTAGTTGCTAGTTGGCCCATTTGTCTTTCTAAGTTTTGAATACTAGCCTTTGTTTCTTGTTGAAACTGCAGAGTGTTAGTAGCAAGAGATTTAACAATATCTTCTAGATTCATACCTGAGCTAGAGCTTTGGGTTGGTTGTTGTTCTTGAATGAAATGGTTGTCTATACTGTTGAAATTGGAACGATTCTGAACAAACTGGTTCCCTTGTGAGTTCCATAGCTAAGGTTTGGGTGATCCCTCCATCCAGGATTATATGTATTAGAAAACGGATCATACTTACCTTGGGGTTGTCCAGGAAAACCTCCAGCCATGTTACTTGTTCAATAGATTCTTCTTGAAGAGTTGGGCAGGCATCAGTTTGGTGCCAACTACGAGCAAATTCCACATGCTTTTACAGATTGCATATTGCCTACAGCTAATTGACGAACAAGAGTAGTTAAACCAGAAATTTGTTGTTCAAGAGCAGAAATATTTACCTCATTCACTTGCTTAGACGGTTGGACAAGTCTAGTGCCAAACTATTGAGAATTTGCAGCCATGTTTGTAATTAGAGTTCTTGCAGCGTCTGGTGTTTTGTCAACTAAAGCACCACCGCTTGCGCATCAATCCTGTTTCTATCCATTGGAAAAGTCCTTCATAAAAGTATTGAATGAGTAATTGATCACTGATTTGATGGTGCGGACAACTTGCACATACTTTCTTGAAACGCTCCCAATATTCATATAATGACTCTCCATTTGTTGGCCGCCCTCGAAGCTGGGAAATATTTTTCAAGGAACATGGTCTTCAAGTTATTCCATGTGGTGATGCTCCCAGAAGGTAGATAGTATAGCCAATCCTTCGCTGAATCTTTCAGCGAAAAGGGAAGGCTCTCAACTTGATTTGTTTCTTCAGTAACCCCAGTGGGTTTCATACTTGAACACACCACATGGAATTCCTTTAAGTGTTTGTGGGGATCTTCACCTGCAAGTCCATGAAAAGAAGGCAAAGATGAATTAACCCAGATTTCAATTCAAATTGGACATTAGCATCCAGAGCGGGAAAGTGATGCACAAAGGTTGCTGATCTAAATTTGGAGCTGCAAGCTCTTTTAAGGTCTGATTTTGAGCCACGGGTTCCACTTCTAAATCAGAATTGGTAGAAGGTTGGGGATCGGTAGCCAGATCACTAAACTCCAAATTCCTCAAAGCTTGTTTCTTCCACCTGCGTACAGTTATTTCAATTTCTGGATTGTACGGCAATATTTCTTTGTTTAGAAGATCG
>VALG01011207.1:0-32772 GCA_009835305.1 Ipomoea purpurea
CATAGAATATATGAATATGAACGTAAGAACTAGCATTCTTATTGAGACTTGAACTCAGAAGGGAAAATAAATTTATGGATGGAATCAAATATGCAGTATTGACAGACAAAAGTATTCGGTTATTGGGGAAAAATAAATATACTTTTAATATCGAATCAAGAGCAACTAAGATAGGAATAAAGCTTTCGATCGAACTCTTTTTTGGTGTCAAGGTAAAGGATGTGAATAGCCATCGCCTTCCGCAAAGAGTAGAAGAATGGGACAGACAATGAGACGTGTAATCATTACGCTTCAACCGGGTTATTCTATTCAACCTCTTAAAAAGATAAAGAACTTCAATCAAAATACTTAATAGCATGGTGATACAATTATACAAAACTTATACCCCGAGTACACGCAATGGAACCGTAAATGGTCAAGTGAAATCCACTCGAGGAAAGAATTTGATCTATGGACAGCATCGTTGTGGTAAAGGTCGTAATGCCAGAGGAATCATTACCGCAAGGCATAGAGGGGGAGGTCATAAGCGTCTATACCGTAAAATAGATTTTCGACGGAATGAAAAAGACATATATGGTCGAATCGTAACCATAGAATACGACCCTAATCGAAATGCATACATTTGTCTCATACACTATGGGAATGGTGAGAAGAGATATATTTTACATCCCAGGGGGGCTATAATTGGAGATAGCATTGTTTCTGGTACAGAGGTTTCTATAAAAATCGGAAATGCCCTACCTTTGACCGAAATGCCCTTAGGCACGGCTATACATAACATAGAAATCACACTTGGAAAGGGTGGACAATTAGCTAGAGCAGCGGGCTGTCGCGAAACTGATTGCAAAAGAGGGAAAATCAGCCACAATAAAATTACCTTCTGGGGAGGTCCGTTTGATATCCAAAACTGCTCAGCAACAGTCGGACAAGTGGGGAATGTTGGGGTGAACCAGAAAAGTTTGGGTAGAGCCGGAGCTAAACGTTGGCTAGGTAAGCGTCCTGTAGTAAGAGGAGTAGTTATGAACCCTGTAGACCATCCCCATGGAGGTGGTGAAGGGAGAGCTCCAATTGGTAGAAAAAAACCCACAACCCCTTGGGGTTATCCTGCACTTGGAAGAAAAAGTAGAAAAAGAAATAAATATAGTGAGAAGTTCATTCTTCGTCACCGTAGTAAGTAGTAAAGAAAATCGAATTGATTTCTTCAAAAAAATATATAGGAGTCAGCTGTGGCACGTTCACTAAAAAAAATCCCTTTGTAGCGAATCATTTATTAAAAAAAATTGATAAGCTTAACAGAAAAGCAGAAAAAGAAATAATAAGAACTTGGTCCCGGGGATCCACCATTATACCGACAATGATTGGTCATACTATTGCCATCCATAATGGAAAAGAGCATCTGCCTATTTATATAACGGATCATATGGTAGGACACAAATTGGGAGAATTTGCATCTACTTTCAATTTCCGAGGACACACAAAAAGTGATAATAAATCTCGGCGTCGGTAATGTTAATACTAAAATACTAAAAAAAGATCTAGATGCTTATGATTCATTAGTAGGAGGCAAACTTTATGTACCAGGTGCTAAAGAAGAAAAAACCAGAAGTATACGCTTTAGGTCAACATATATCTATGTCGGCTGACAAAGCACGAAGAGTCATTGACCAAATTCGTGGGCGTTCCTATGAGGAAACACTTATGATATTAGAACTAATGCCCTATCGAGCAGGTTATCCCATTTTTAAATTGGTTTATTCTGCAGCAGCAAACGCTAGTTACACTATGGCTTCCAATGAAGCTAATTTAGTTATTAGTAAAGCTGAAGTGAATGAGGGGACTACCGTAAAGAAATTCAAACCTCGAGCTCGCGACGTAGTTATCCGATAAAAAGAACCACCTGCCATATAACTATTGTACTGAAAGATATATCTTTAGACGATTCTGAATCGATAGAGCTCAATTTGTTAAAAAAACCGAGATGGAAAAAAAATTCTACAGCTATGGCATATTATGATCTCCATAATAGAGGGGTTTATGGGACAAAAAATAAATCCACTTGGTTTCAGACTTGGTACAACCCAAGGTCATCATTCCCTTTGGTTTTCACAACCAAAAATTATTCTGAAAGTCTACAAGAAGATCAAAAAATAAGAAATTTTATCAAGAATTATGTACAAAAGAATATGATAACATCCTCTGGCGTCACGGGAATTGCACGTATAGATATTCAAAAAGGAATCGATCTGATCAAAGTCATAATTTTTATGGGATTTCCAAAATTATTAATAGAAAATAGACCGCGAGCAACCGAAGAATTACAAATGACTCTACAAAAAGAATTGAATTGTGTAAACCGAAAACTTAACATTGCTATCACAAGAATTGCAAAACCTTACGGAAACCCTAAGATTCTTGCCGAATTTATAGCCGGACAATTAAAGAATAGAGTTTCATTTCGAAAAGCAATGAAAAAAGCTATTGAATTAGCTGAAAAAGCAGATACAAAAGGCATTCAAGTACAAATTGCAGGGCGCATTGACGGAAAGGAAATTGCACGTGTCGAATGGATCAGAGAAGGGAGGTTCCCCGACAAACTATTCGAGCTAAAATTGATTATTGTTCTTATCCAGTTCGAACTATCTATGGGGTATTAGGCATAAAAATTTGGATATTTCTGGACGAGGCCTAATAAACCTTTATTACTTATTTTTCCCTTCGATACCAGTAATTGAACAAAAGCAGAGAACCTCGGTCATTCTTTTTCTGGTCAATCAAAGGGAGCAATTGTAATTTCTAATACTGAATTCTATAGGGTTGAATAAAAATTCGATTGACCATTTGATATCATTGCTATGCTTAGTGTGTGACTCGTTGATTTTTTAGGGTTAGGATTAAACCAGACCCATAGTATGAACTAATAACTAGAGAAGAACTAATAACCAACTCATCAACTTCGCATTATCTGGATCTAAAGAACCAGTCACGATATGATATATAGTATAGGTCATATCTTTGTAGCAACTGCTATTTTTTTTTTCATAAACAAAAAAGATTCTAAGTTGCAAAGCAAAATAGAAGAGAAAAAAGATGTGGATAAATGGAAGGAGGAGAGAAAGAGAGAAAAAGAATCTCAATGATTTAAAATTCCAATATGTAAGGTCTATCATAAAAGGCAGTGTAATAAAGCATGAATACTGATTTATCCATACCCTAATTAATGAAATTAATCAATTAATAGAATAATACAAGAAAAAATCAAGAGCTTCGAGCCAATAAAGACTGAGAAGAATGGCTCAAGACTTTATTTGATTATTCTTACGAGCTCCATTGTCAAATTCGGACCTACCATTAAGTAAGAAGCGATGGGAACGACGCGAACCTGTGAAGAAAAGATTCCATTGAAAAAAAATTTTAAAGAAGTTCATCGCTCAGGTTAGTGACGGTAGTGTTCGGTCTGCGAGATATCTTTTTTTTTTTATATGATGAATTGCTGAGATGTACAGGATTAGATTCGTCACGAAGCTCACCTAGCCTCCTCTAATCGAAATACTGGATATAGAAAGATTAGGACTAGGAGACAGTCTCTAGTATATTCGACACGCTCGAAAACGCCCATTTTGCATTATTATTTGCAATTATCTTAAAGGACTGACAACCTAAGTGTGAAAGCAAGAGCGAACATCCAGGTGAGCTAGTTGCAACGGAAAGACAGAACTATAATGGACTCAATAAATTTTATTAATATTCTCTGACACTTGTAAGCTATAGCACTCTAATGTTTTGACTCTCTCAGATAAATATCAACTTACTCTAAATCTATGAAATATGTTGTATCATCATAAATAATATCAACTAACATATTACAAGTGCCACAGTGCCCTGAAAACTCCCATATAAAGATATGTATCTCAACGTCTCTCTCTTCGTATTCCTTCAAATAACTAATTCCGCTTGAGAAAACTACTTCATTCATCATTACTCCATTACCCAAGATGCAAGAAGCATCTTTTTATTAATCTAAACTCCGGATAATAGATATTACTATGAATTATATCTCAAGCTTTCTTCAACTCACCTAGAAAAATCGAGAAACATAATCGTGATTTCCAAATTCTCTCTCAAGCGAAGATCCAACTGTATTGATCACAGATGTGCATACATAAATATCGTGGGAGCTGAGTGCTGGTAATTGAAGAGGAATGGAGAGGCGACTCACAAAGCGTGGCGGGTGGTCTCATAGATAAGAAGTACGGTAGGATTGCCGGACCACGTGGCGAGACGGTGGAAGACCATCACACAGCCACTGTCTCAATCGCGCCTCGCCGCTCCCTTCCAGTTAGGGCGCATTCGATTTCCGTACCAAGTCCTTTTCCTTGGCTGTGGTGGCGATATATCTCCGCTCCCTGTTCTAGAGCTGCTGGCTTCGTTTAGAACTCTAGTCTTATTTGTGACTATGTATGCATAGTGATGTATAGCAAGGCATATCTTTCTAGACACGATATGCATTAGAATTAGAGAATGTTGTTAGCCATTAGCACAGGATGATTAATGAAGTGTATCTGTTCCTACTGGGTGTGTTGGGTTTATATGCTCATATCAAGACTTTTGAGGAACTCTCTCTGCCTTGGTATTTATCGCTCGTACGTCATAGTAAGATCATAGAAGCTAGATCGGATC
This sequence comes from Ipomoea purpurea, assembly GCA_009835305.1. NCBI lineage: Eukaryota > Viridiplantae > Streptophyta > Magnoliopsida > Solanales > Convolvulaceae > Ipomoea > Ipomoea purpurea. The sequence continues at coordinate 4,678 of VALG01011207.1, forward strand.
GAGCTCTAACTTGATCACGAATACATAGCTATTCGTACTGGGGTCCATACGATATTGTGGGTTCTGCGATGGTTTACACGACGATTCAACCAGTTTTTCTCCGCCGCCCCGCAAAAAATTCGTGAAATGGGTTCAGGGAGTTGGATCCCTATTTGCTTTAGATCGTATTGCTTTTTGGTGCGATACGTTGACTTTCGCTTTAGTTTGGAAATTACCGCTGTTGGTGAGCGGTGTTCCAAACGCACCGTCATGCTGAATATTCTTGTATAATTAGTATGCTGCTCGCTCAGAGCGGACTAATCAAAGGCACGAGGTAAACGGGAACAATGTGCCTTTTGGAAGGCTGGCAATTAGAAGCGCAGGATCCAATATGGCCTCCTTGAGCAGACGCATACTCCACATTTCTTCCAATCGTTCCGCAGATACGAAGAGGAGATATGCTCCTGACCACCACTCCGAAGGATAATCTCTCCAAGGAATGCTAACAAATCTACACAGGTAATGCTTATATTATGATGTTTGTCGACATATACAAAGCTTAATTCTTTCTTCTATGCATACGAACCCACTAGATTATGACAGATTGTCACAGGAGGACAGAATAAGAAATCACCCGAGAAAAGGTAATAATATGTTCGTCTATACACAGGACAAGGATATCGATAAATTAATAATAATCAATATGTGCGAGTATATTACGTGAGGCTCACTGAGATTATTGATTGGTGCTATTTCGATATTAGGAAGACGTGAGGCGATGTCGTTTCTATTATGCATTGACTCTTATGAGTGTTTTGACAAATTTATAAATTTATTGACTGCATTTTTTCTCAAAGCAACTTCATTGCACTTCATAAGAGTCGTTCAAAACTTTTTTACCTAAACTTATGCTCCATTCTAGAAAGACAGATTCACACGATAAGTCCGCAGAGGCTTGCTTATACTTAGTGGGACGTACACTTTTAAAAGAATTCTAAATCATGTTATTTTTCGTAGACTACGGAATGGGAGCAATAGAATAATACGAATACACCCACATTTTTCTCCTCAAAAAAAAAAAAAATGTCGAATTTTTTTAAAAATTAATAAGAATGAGATAGCAGCAAAAGGAAGTGGTAATTTTTTTGTTCATAAGTAAGGAACAATCCAAAGTTTGATAAACTAAGAAATTCTTTGAGATGTAAATCGGCCCTGTGAGATGTTTCAGGAGAACCATTAGGAGAAAATTAACCCTAGTCTAAGGAGATTGAGCTCCTTTTATCTATAAGTTTTTTAGCTACGAAGTTTGGATACGACTAGCTATGATATATAAAGAACGAAATATCGAGATATGATTTTTTAAGCTGGAAGATATTTTGAAAGATATACAAGCGTTTACATATAATGATTAATAGGAAAACTTTCCTACAAAATCGATGATTGAATACTCGACCTATTGAGTATAATATTCTGAAGTAGTGCTAAGTATATATGAAGAATAATAGTTATATAGAAGTTTATAATACTGTGATTACTGTTTTCTGTGCCTGGTAATATATGTATATTCGAATTCTCGAGGATAAATCTTTTGTGCCTCGCACGCGTGGTACTCTACGTCATATCTTTTGGGTCTTCTTGAAAATTCTGGTCCTTAGCGTGTTCTTTGACGTCTTGCCTTGACGAAATAGTTAATAAAAGGTTACTCGGGTTATGGGTTCGATCAAACGCCTTCCTTCACATTTTTGTTTTTGGCTGCGTCGAGAATGAGACACATACTGCTCCTAGTAATGTCTGGCCTTGCTTCGCTTCCCAAAGGCAATTCCCGTACGCTCTCACCATGTTCTTGCCGGCTTCGCTGGGACCGAGCAGAAAAAGCTAATAACAGCACGCTCCCTCGCCCCCGCCCCTCCTCCCCCTCCCACCCCCCTGGGGTAGGGACACTATTTGCTACGAGAGTACTACTTTAAGGAATAATACACGAAAATTGCTCTGATTATGGATACTACAACATAGAAGCAAGTAGTTGACATTAACCAGCAAATCGTTCCAAACTCACTCTCCTGGTAATTCATTTCAATATTAGTAAGAAAGATATTTGAACGATGGAGGACACTTAGTCCTCTATGAATTCGAGAAAGCGCTGAAGAGATATTTATCGAGAAAAATGCATATACAGTAATTGTTATTTGGTACTATTTGGTATATCACTTGACTTGGAATCTAGAAGGAGAATAAGGATCCATGCGCGGATTCCACAAATCTTTTATAGAAATATTTTTCAATTTAAAACGGACATGTCGACCCTGTTTACGAATCTATTCTAACTATCAATCGAATTCCCAAAATTTTAGGGTGGGATTGGGAGTTTTGTAATTCTTCTATTCGCCGATCGCCACCAGCAACCACGTGAACGGTGATCCACTTCCGGTAACTTCTGTGGGCTATGGCTTAACACATTCTCTAATCTCTTTGACATGAATTGCTCCGATTTGCCCCGAAGTTGTGGCTTTGCCAACTTAGAAGTTATGCAAAGGTCTCTTGGTGGCGAAGAACCCATCATTTCGCTAGCCTATACGAAGTACCAGCAGCTCTAGAATAAATGAAGAGGATTTTCGCCACCCAGACTAAGTGAATTATATTTGGGCTATTTAGTTTGCAACGCATTCCCTCAACTAATAAAAAAAGTATGGGATCCTCATTACGCTGGAATTGTTGCTATTTAGATAATGTTGGCACATGGCAAACCGTCCGCATAGGTGCGAGAAGTTATTGTCCAACTGTTCCTGGCTTTCTCACTATCCCCGCACATCTAGTTTGTTGGTCGTCCTTCCCAAATGATTCACTATTTCTATTCAATGCAAATTGGGTTTGTACTAATATAACAATTATATTCTGGAATGGTGCTGTGCTTCAGTTTCTCGCAATCGTCGTTCCAAAAATTGCGATATTTTTTTTTGGGGTTGTTAGGTTGTTTCTTGATATAGTATATTTTTCATTAAGATCTGGTTCATTTATAGATATCTGGTTCTTGGCATATGAGGATCCCCTGCTTGGGATATTAAAGAGTTGATGAATATGTTTCTGGGTATCCGTCCATAGTACAGATCATAGAAATTGAGAGAAGATACACTTATAAATTCAGTTGACACTGGGCGCGGATGATATATGTTTTGATCTGAAATCTTTGCAATTTTGCTAAACAAGTTCGGAAGGATATATATATGTGACATTCAATTGATTTTGAGATCCAAAAACAATCGATTTTCACGTGCAGAGTGCTAAATAACGATCTTACATCGAAGTGATCTGCTAGAGATTAAATAGCAAGAAAACTTTTCTTGAGAGATCAGCTCAAGATTTCTGTACTTTACGCCTAATGCCTGAGCAGATAATTGGATTATGATATCATGCTTCAGGGTTCATAATATGTAGAAAAATGATAAGAGATTCGTTTCATCGTAAATGGCGTTTGTGATTATACTAAATGTCGCTTCTAATGCCAGATCTACTGAAGGACGAGGATTCTAAGCATAACTTTTCCAACCGGATCTACTTAAAATTCACGACATAGGGGATAGTGCTAGATCTATGTGCGGATGGTGAACCTACATGTAACAAATAATGTACTACGGTGTAATCATTACGTTGGAATAATATTCCATATATGGAGACGATCTCACATTATATATCGCTATAGTAGTATTATCTTACTGATATAAATGTAAATAATACTCGGTATTTGAAATAGAAAGATGAGTGAACATATACCGAGAAGCATATGCGTGTGGAGAGAATGTAGTAGTGTTAGGACATTCACGTACGTAAATGTGCGGCTAGTAGTTCGTAATTTTTCTTATATACCCCAAGGGGTCTTGTTCATGTTTCCAAGAGGTAGCATAATCCAATTTGGAAATCTATCCTCATGGTACTGGTTAGACAGGATTACCTAGTGATTTCGATGAGTCGGGCCTTATTACTTGCATGGACATAAGTTGATATTCCCAGCTTTTGTGTTTTTATGTAAAGATACCCTTAGACCCTAAACCTTCTATTTGATCATTTGATGTTGGTGGCAATGGGTCAAGGGAAGGGAGAAATAATCAGACGCTGTGTTAAATACTTGAATTGCTACATCTATGTTGGAGTAAGGCAGATGAGGAAGAAGTAATGCAGAGTTGTTAGGCTTAAAATGAATTGAGACTCCAGCAAGAATGGATCCTTGCCCAGCTATAATATTATTTTCTAATGGATATTCGATGCCATCAACATTAGGGGAGGCGCCTTACTTATAACCCAATACAATGTAGAAATTAAGTAAAATAGCCTAAATTTATGTAATTTGTATTCTGATTTTCTGCTCCAATCCCATGAGTTATGCTCCACTTGTGACCTGCAAATCTGATGCTTGATTGATTGGTTAGCTTCCATTTTCATTTGTGTCTTGATTTGGTGCCTTATCAATGTACCTAATGCCATCTAGACTGGGAATCTGGGATTAAGGGTTTAGTTGATTTTAGTTTGTTATGATGTTCATATCTGTTTGCTAGCATAAGGAATCATGAAGTTTAATGGGAAAATCTTACTTTTAACTTTTCAGAAACTGAGGTTAGTATTGAGAAACAAAAATGGACAAATTGAACTAATATTCACTACAACCAAATACAATCATAAATTTTAAATAATACACTGAACTTGTCACAGTCACCTTCTTCGCCAAAGCATTGAGTGCATTTAACACTAGCAACATCTTCCCGTGCCTTAGAATTTTCCTACACCAAAATAAAGGTAGTTGTCTAAGTATGTTGAAGGAGTACTAAAGATGTTGACATTTTTACTTGTTGGAATTTGTTATTGATAATTCTGTGATTTTCAGAAAACCAAGTATATGAAATTGCCAAATTTGTTGAAAAAAAAGTTCTTATTGGTTTCACCAAAACTCCATAGATAAGGCTGAGAGGCTGCTAGCTGAAGCAGCTTCATATGGTGCACAACTGGTTGTTTTCCGGAAGCGTTTATTAGGTGGTTATCCACGTGGTCAACCTTTGGTGTCTGCATAGGCAATCGTTCAGCGAAGGGCAAGGAGGATTTCCGGAAATATCATGCTGCTGCCATTGATGTGCAGGTAAAATTATGTTTCTTCCCTTGAGACCAATTGCCATTTTGCAAGGAATTAGCAGTAGGAAGCTGTTATGGAAGGAGCAGTGTGCTTCTGTTGTGTTACTGTTGAATTTGGAAGATGGAATGGCCTGTCGGGTGGAGTAACACCACCGCCAGTTAAGCGGATGCAATGATGAAGCAAAATAAAAATGTATTATAGACTGAATTATGTTAGATTTCTGGTTTTCTAACAAAGAACATAGAATCATATAGTATATATAGTATATGATATAGTATATATTATATATATTTATATATATATATATTATATTAATATATATATATATTATATAATTATATATTATATATATTATATATACCAACACTATAGATATATAACACTTTATTTTTCAACAATTACATGGTGGCAATTGAGCTTCACAACCCGGACTCCTATGAGAAAATATACTTGCATAGGAGAACTAAAATCTGAAGTTGGAAACTTAAAACTTGTGCGGGTTGAAATTTATGGTTTGATAGTTTCTTTCACTGCGAAATTATGAGGCCCTGCTAAACATATGCATACATATTTGTGGCCTCCTGAACTTGACTTACGGGCTCTATCTTCTGATGATAAGTAAATAGATGGATGCCTTTTCTAATGCTTTGGTGGCTGCTTCTTTTTCCCATCTGTGTCCTTGTTCTCTCTCATGGCACTGTTGCAGGTCCTGAAGTTGATCGATTGCAGCAATGGCGGGAATATAGGTGTATTTAGTTATGGGCGTTATTGAGGAGGATGGATTACACTTTATTGTACAGTTCTGTTCTTTGATTCTCAGGTCGTTACCTTGGAAACATCGGAAAGGTAATGCAACGCACTGGAACGTATTTTTGGGTTTTTGGAGATGGATCAACAATTCAGTTTGAGACCCCGATAGGAAAAATTGGTGCTGCAATTTGTTGGGAGAACAGAATGCCACTTCTGAGGACTGCAATGTATGCTAAAGGTTAGTAACGGGGATGCAGTTACAGTGAGCGTATTTTTTTTTTTTTTTTTTGAATGCTACTGACTCTATTACAATGTTAGTATCTGTTCATGACTACTTTCTCAACTACTGAAGCACAAAGGCCAATAACGCCTCTACTGAAGCGTATTGTTTTAAAATTTCACATTTTACTCGTGCATTTGCACTATTGGAAATTATGGAATTTCCGACCACCTGAAAGTAATCTTACATCAAGTCGAAAGCAAAAGTGGTCAAAAATAGCAACAAAGGTTTTCCGGATACCAAAAGTGGTCGGAACAAGGCTTTCGACTCGGTGGTCGGAATTCTATATTTCAGTAATATTGGGGATGATAGATAATCTTAGTTTACTAGCCTTCCCCGTCACCCTAATATTTATGGCTACATTACTTGTGAATTCTAGGCATAGAGATTATACTGGCCCTACCGCTGATTCCGGGATGTGTGGCAAGATCCATGACTCACATTGCCCTTGAGGGCGGTGTTTGTTTTATCAGCCAACCAGTTCTGCAGAAGGAAAGATTACCCGCCTCCTCCGGACTACATCTTTTCTGGCACAGAGGAAGAGCTGACCCGGATTCCGTTGTTTGTGCTGGTGGCAGCGTCATCATTTCGCCGTCTGGAACTGTGCTGGCGGGACCAAATTACGGGGGGAGGCACTCATCTCCGCTGACTTAGGTACATTTACTGGGTTAATTATACATTCCATTTTAGTATGTCTGTTAATATTCAACATTTTTTGTTTGTTTGTTTGTCTAATGATGCTATGATCTAATCTCACGCTTCACAGATCTCGGAGAAATAGCAAGGGCGAAATCGACTTGATTGTGGTCGGGCACTACTCAAGGCCAGAAGTTCTGAGCTTGGTCGTGAGGATCATCCATTGAATCCCGTAACTTTTACATCTGCATCAAACAAAGCGGAAAGCTCAGCCAAGTGAGATGGACTACTAGCAGATCTCAAAGTTGTCGACGACATTCTCTGCATCGATCACATGTCTCCGGTTTCTGTGTTCATGCACCATGTACATTATTGAAGAGTGAAAGACCATCTATTCTGCTGGCTCATCATTGTGCTAATACTTTGTTTATCAATAATTCTTGAATATTTAATTTCATGAAACCTCCAGACTCCAGCCTGTTGTTTAGTTCTTCTTCATTTCTAGGTTCATCCTTTCTTGACATCCTGCCAGATTGAGTCTCAGATACTCCTTTATTCCCTTAATGACTTTTGGAGTTTTGGGTCCAGTGAATCAATGGAAAGATAGGGATGAAAATGTCTAAAATAAAGCAATAAATCATATAGAATATTGAACACACAAAAAAGAAATAGCATATGACATGGTGCACCCATAAGACAACCCATAGTATATTAACCTCGTTCGTGCGGTAGGACTTCAAGGGTAGCAAAGTATTTTTTTTCATGAGTTTTAAAGTTGCTAAATTTTGGTGACGAAGGAAATTTGCATTCACTATCTGAAATTGTGCAATGGGCATTTGGGTAAATCCGTCTTGTTACCTAGGTTGCTCATAGCTTATCCTAAAAGGTTGAATCCCCAACCCTAGGGGTCCCTCACATCCCGACTTGACAGAGCATTGGCTCGGCAGACAGGGCTAGTGCGCACAAGCGATCTGTCCACTTTGACAGATAGGGCTGGTGCGCAAGGGATCTGTCCACTTTGGACATAATTCTCACACTGTCGGTTCGAGGTTGAATTTTGGTCTCTTCTCTCAAATACTGTCTACTGAATCATTGAACTAAGCCCATGTGAGCTAGGTTGTCCATAGCTGACCAGCTCAAACCAAGAATGTCAATATGTTACTCTGTAGTGAGTCGAACTTGTAATCTTATATCTTGGTTAAGCTAGAAAAGACTCTCAAATCTTGTTTGCTTGATGTGGTCTAAATTAATGTAATTTTACTTTTTAACCCTTCCTTGTATGGAAAGAAGAAAAAGGACAAATGGAGAAGAATATACAAAATAATTTCATTTCTCTTGAAAAAGCTTTAAATGAACCGAGTGTCTTTGGTCTAAATAATCCAAGACAAAGCCATTATGTGTGCCTTGGAAGAATTCAAACATGATCCCTACAAGGTTTCCTGGTGCCAGCCACAAACACAGCCAATACCTATTTTTGTGCAACCCATGCTGAACTGTTTGATTTAAGTACACACATACACACTATCTTAGTGCGGCTGAAGGAAAATAAGATATGCGACACGATAAAGATAAGATTCAAATAAACTATTTCTGTATGATACGTCAATTTTTTCGGGATTAAGAAGTATAGAGCTGTAAACATGTAGTATTTGACAAATAATGGAGAGGAATAAAGATGTGCTCTTGATTATATCTCACATGGCATTATTCCTCTGCAAGACACACATATTACTCATCAATAGTCAACAGGATTTTAGTCTCATTATTGAGGTTAAACAATTCAGAGTGTGTCCAATGGCCATATTATTACATTATTTTGACAGTATACTTTATATATGGTTGAATCATTTATTGATAAGCTTGTGCACATGGGGAGATCAATGAAATCCAAGGGTGGTGGGTGTTTGGTAATGATTGAGTAAAAGATCTTGTTATGGTAAAACTGGCTAAAAAATAATGAACTCTTTTTCAAAAGTTACACCATTGTTTATAGTAATAGTAATCATCAGGATAACTTTAATTAACTTGGTAATTACAAAGTTTCATATTTAATTTTTTGTGGGAGATATTTATCGGCTTTCTTAGTTTTAATCGGTTAATCATGAGCAACCTAAGTTGGTTTACTGGTCACTTGTTAGCTAAGGTCACAAGACGAGCTTCACCCAAAGTGTCTTAATGGACACAAGTCAAAAGTATAGAGATGGATCAACCATTGTTTATAGTAATAGTAATCATCACGATATCTTTAAATTAGCTTGGTAATTACAAAGCTCCATATTTGACTCTTTGTGGGAGATGTCTATTAGCTTTCTTGGTTTGAATCGGTCATGAACAACCTAAGTTGGTTTACTAGTCACTTGTTAGCTAAAGTCACAAGGCCAGTTTCACCCAAAGTGTGTTGATGGACACAAGTAAAAAATATAGAGATGGATTTACAATGATTAAAGGGGTGTTTACTACTTTTGAAGGCTTCAACTAGAATCAAAAGTCATAGTAATCCAAGTTCAAGTGACAAATGAGCTCTCTTTGTGAAGAAGAATTTCGGGATAACTCGGATTTGATTCCACAAATAACGATTTCCTCTAAGCTAATTTTCGTGCCTCTCAGAGCGAGCTTACGACAACGGATAAAGACCCAAAACACCTCGCCAAACAAAAAATCAAAAGTTATAGTGGTGTTTGTTTTGTGTGAAGGATATGGAAAATTTTCATTCTTTGCAATAAATTTCACAAAAGTTAAAAGAATAAGGTTCAAATTTTACTGAACGTAACATGAAAATGTAATTAGGCCACGAACGAAAAAAAAAAGTGCAATTAGCCACTGAGCATTCCACATGTATGCAATTTCACCGGATAGCAGGTTACCATCAATTTTAACAGGTTATCTGCTTACGTGGCAGTTGAGTTGACGTTTTTTTTTTCTTTTAAATTTATTATTAAAACTTATTAAAATCATTTAAAATTATTAAAAATGTCAACTCAGCTTCCACGTAAGCAGGTAACCTGCTAAAATTGATGCATACATTTGGAGTGTTCGGTGGCCTAATTACATTTTTTTTTTCGTTCAGTGATCTAATTACATTTTCAGGTTACTTTCAGTGGTCAATTTGAACCTTATTCCAAAATTAAACTATTGTATCCCAGCAAAAAACTTAATAATAATTTTGATCAAGTCTACTACCAAACAATTAGGTTACTTCTACTAAAATTCATCTAAATTACTAAATATTTGATTCCGATTCCTATTCCCATTTTTAAACCAGACAAACAAATATCATTAATGTCTGCTCCACTTCTTGACAGGAACACATATCAAACCTAAAGATTTTCCAAGTCTTTCAGGTGACAAAATTCAACTCTCCAGAAAAGGTCTCACCTTGTTGAGGAGGATGACAATGAAAGCACCAACCTTTTCCCATGTCTGTGAAGCAAAATAATAAATAAAGAAATAAAATTAACCAACCATTTTCTGCCAAACACATCCTTAACTTCCCCAACTAAATCCACGTGAAGTTTTTCCCTTTCCATCAATCACAGGTTCCTCAACTTCCAAGAACCCCGTACTTGCAGGAAGAAACCATAATCTCAACTTTTTCCAAGCTCATGACTACATATTGCTAGAATCAAACGTTTATCCTTAAGTCAAAAGTTATAATTAATAAGGAGAGTTAATTTCAACAATGGTCCTTCGATTATATTGATTTTTCAAAATTAGTCTCCGACTTTTAATTTAGACACTTTACGTCCCTTGGCTTTTAATTTCTTTCTAATTGAGGTCCTTTCGTTAGATTACGGTAAAGTGAACTTTAAATGAAAGGGTAAAGTAGTTATTTCATATGCCTAACGTATAATTCTTCAAAAATGAAGACCTAATTTTATTTTCTTATACTTGTATAGGACCAAAAACTATAGCTACTAGTGAAATCGCAACTTTATTTTTTAGAGCATCCTCAATTGTAGATTTTAGGCAATTTTTTGTGGGGCCAAATGTAATGTAGAAAAGAGAGAAGATAAAAAGTTCTTTCAGGAATAGTGGTTTTATGTGGGGGCCGTGTGAAGAGAGAAAAGGAAAAGGCATTCTCCGGGCATTCAACATAAATGTGCACCCTCTGGGTGCGTGCACTGCAAGTGCCCTTAGGCGCATAAAAGTTTTTTTTTTTCATTTTTTTTTTCCTCTAGCAGTTGTTTATTTATTTATTTTTTCTCGCTCCTCTTTCCTTGTAATCTGATAAAAACTCAAAATCTATGCTTTTGTTCTCTCTCATCTTTCCTTATAATATTGCCACACATTTTCAAGAGTTAAGTGCTTGGCACTTACTGGCCTCCTCCGCCCACAACTTGCCTAATAGCCCAACTTTATTTCTACTTAGTAGAGCACCCGACTTTTCAATAACAAGAATGCAGGACTCGACTCTCCTAACCTTAGCCCAAACACATAAGGTCATCCCCAATAGGGGATTTTGCATAGATTTTAAAAAAAATGATTGTAGAGAAGAGAGAGGGATATGGTTGTTATGTTATTTATAGGGGATTTTGTCAGGGTTTGGGGGGTGGGGGTTTCAATTTTTATTTTATTTTTTATTTTTCCTTTTCTTTTTTTTTTTCCTTTTCACCCATTTTCTTTTTTAATCACACTCGCAAAATCTACTCAAAATCCTATCAAATTTGAGGATGTCCTGAGAAGTGAGTTGTCATTCATGAGCATGGCAACTTGATTGAGACATCCATGGAACTTCCATGAACAACGTTGCATCATTATCAGATGTACACACAACTAACGTTATAGTGATGATGGAACGCCCCACAAACCACCTAGTTTTGTTTTCTGGTATGAGGACAAGGCATCTTGGGGGGTGTCATGTGTCAACAAGTGATTGTCTTCAAGAGTTTTGGAGAGATATATATAATAAATCTGTAAACTTTTCACTTCCCAGTAAAAAAATAAAAATAAAGTGGCAAACTTTGTACAATTCAGCTAAAAACAAACAGCAGATCAGAACACAAAATTTTTCTTTTTTTGGCTAACCAACCATCAAGAATGTGTGTTCTTGGGATTTGTAGGCAATCAAATTGCATAGACTTATAGACTATCCTTGTTAATGGGTGAAATAAACTTAATAAAAATTTGCTTCATTCTGCTCCCTGCAGCACTTTAAATGCATCTGCATCATGCTAGGCTCGAGGGAGGCGAACGTTTGATGTTGGGAGGGGGTGGTTTTGGAAGCAGAAACTATGTGATCTCTAAGATCTTTGATCATGTTGTATCTCTCGATTTCGTCTTCGTGTTCCCTTTTCCACGTCTCGTGGTCATACAAATGGGAGTATCCATTGCTATGAACACCTTGGTTTTCTTTGCCCCGGCTGAGAATTCCAGAACTATGCCTCCTTCTGAGGTTTGTCTTTCCAGACAGATACTTTGTCTCGGGGTTTTGCAGAAGTGGACTTTCTCCCCGGTTTGGTTCGGTCAGAAGCTGATGAGAGGCGGTTTGAGTTGTTGTAAACGACGTTGCTCCATTCGTAGCTCTTGCTGTTATCATCCATGTTTAGTTCAATGGAGTGAAGGTCACTATCATCAGCTGAATCTTCTTCTTCCTCTTTGGATTCTGGCTTCTCTTTGTGTTGGTAAATCGGGCCGGGGAGTGTTTCCCTTAAATGTTTCTCGAGAGCCTTGATTCTATCATAGTTTGGGGATTCGCTGCCTTCTTCTCCTCTCTTGAACTTCAAATACGCCTCGAGCTCGGTCTTCAGCTCATCCACAGCTGCGTTTTTCTCCTCGAACTCATACTTTGCTTCTGACAGCTTCATCTGAACTCGTTCTTCGCGCAACACATCAGCTAGCTGAAGCATTTCCCGTTCCTTCTCCACCTCCTCGCGAACCTTAGCTGATTCCCTCTTTAGTTCCTCCACCTCGGCCCTATCTTCCCCGATACCTCTCGCCAGTTCGTCACACACTTGCTCCAATATTTCCCTCGCCCTCCTTCACTCTCGAGCTCTTTCGTTGCTTTGATGAACTTGCTTTGCATCAGCCAATTCCCTCCCCGAGCTTCTTGTTCAGCCTCTCGGTCTGTTTTCTCAGCTTCTTCTCGGTCTTGAGCTCCCCGGCCAATACAACTTTAATCCTGTCTTGCTCCTCAAACCGCTTCAACACGAAATCAATGTCTTTCTGTTCTTGGATCAACTTAGTGACTTGAGCACACGCCCGATCAAGCTCCGTCTTGAGGGCTGCAAATAGGGACAAACAAGTAGCCTGCTGCTCTTCTAGACCCCAAACCCGACTCAAAACTTTGAGCAGCTCTTTCGAGGTCGTGAGCCCATGGCGAACATCCTTCAATCGCTGTCTGGTTTTCGAATTCCCATGTGGTTGTGCCTCATCAACCTGCATATTCATCAACACCAACAAAAACGAGCTCACCTCGTGGATTGATTGGTTAAAATTTTTTTAGACACAAACCTTAAATACTATATCTGTAACATGACAAGCAAAAACATTAAAAAACAACATGAGATGTTGGCTCTGGTGGAAGCGAAATCAGAACCAGATCATGTTCACTGTTCCTTCCCACGTACAACGTATTTGTCCATTTCTTCCTATTAGTCACATATCGATTTCCTTTTTCATACTTAGATGGTGAGCTCCAAACATTCATCCCCCAATCCCCGATCGAAGAAAAACCAGAAAGGACTAATGAAACGAACAATCAGACACTGACCATGAACATTATGGGTAGCATTAAACCTTACCATATTTACTGAACTGCACAAAATAGATAAGAGAATCTGGCTGGGGGAATTGAATTAGATATTTTTCTCTATGTTTCTTATAAAAACATTGAAATAGTTGAGTTTAGCAGGAAGCAACTACCTCCATCAGGCAAACACTTTGCAGTGAATGAGCAGGTTGCAGAATCTTCTCAGAACCTGCTGAAGCTCTTCTTCTATGGCTGCCCACTTTAGATCTTTCCATTTCCTGCTAAACCCAACACCAAAAGCTTTTGAATACAATCAAGAATTTAAGAATTTAAGAATTAAGAATATCCCTTAGAACAAATCTTGATAACTCAACCAATCAATTGGATGATAAAAATTTAAGAAAACAAGCAAGAATCTTCCCAAGAAAAAGAAAAAAAGTCACTCCCCACCTCAGAAACAGGGCTATGAGAAGGATGAGACAATTGCAGAGGGAGTGAATTTGAAGGCAGATTAGATGACTTCAAACCCCTTCCTTTCCTACCACTCTCTCCTTCTTCACTCATCTTCTCCACATTCTCCTTTCCTCTAAGGGTACTAACCCCATTGATCTCCCACAAAGTAGCAGCCAATTTCCGCGCAGAAACCAAAAACTCTTTGCCCCTATCACCACCATTTCCCTCCAAATACTTACACGAATTAGCGTTATTTTGCGATGCTGGTGATCTCGAAGCATCCATCATCTTCCACATTGGCACCGGCGTGCTTGAACCCCCTCTCTTCCCTACTAACACAGCCCTTTTTAGCCGATAAGTCCTCACCAATGAAGAAGAAGAAGATGATGATCCTCCCCTCTTCCTCACCTTGCAACTCCTCCCATTTCCTCCATCCCCATTCAAACTTTGCCTAGGCATTTCCTTCTCTTTTTCTCTCCAATTTATATCTATACCCAAAAGTGTTACAATCCAATAAAATCTGACCACACTACTATTATGTATATGTTCAATGGGGACCAAGAATCTACCTTGTACTGCTATGCTTATAAATAGTACACTACAAGGTTAAGGTTGCTGAATCATTGAATCAAAGTCAAGATTCATTCAAGGTGATGAAAACTATGAAAGTGTTTGAAGTTTTGCAGATCTAAAGGCAAACACATTAAAGGGTGGTGTGCAAAGGGCCTCCTAGATAGAACAACAAGCTAAGCTGGCAACTCTTTTGCTTCGCACTTCGGATCTGTTTTTTGAATTTATGTGGTAGGGAAAAAATATAACTGTCAGGGTATAAAGATTGTTTCTTTGTGCTTTCCACCAGTCAAAAAAGAAGGGAATAATCAAACCCAGAAAAAGAAAAAGAACAAATTGAGAGGAACCAGGAAAAAAAAAAAGAAGAAAGAAAGAGAGAATCTTGATGAACGTACCCCCTTTGCTTGCCTTTAGTGCATATATGGAAGATTTGGAGAATGATTGGCATGCAAATTAGAGCTTAAAGTTTGTTTTGGCCTTTGTTTCAAACTCCCAGAGAGGGAAAAGCAGAGAGAGGCATGGAAGAGAGAGAAAGAGATGGCCAAAAATGGTGGTTGGCTTCAAAACTTTGATCTTTGGAGAGGAACACACACACAAAAACAAAATGGAAGGAAAACGGGAGGAGAGAGTTGAGGAGTGAATGCTTCCTTCTCTTTACATGGAAAGGGAAACGTTTTGGCGGGGGTGGGGATTGGCTTCCAAGCCTCAAAGGTAAGGGATTTAATTTATTTTAAAAAAAAAAGAATATTGCAAATAAAAAGAAAGGAAAATTATTATTAGTTTAAACATTAAGTTGCAATCACTATTTGAGAGTGTTATAATCACTTTTGTAAAAATCCGTCTAGACACCCTTAAAACCGTGACGATTTTTTTCTAAGGAGCGTGCCTAGGCGACCGACGCCTAAGCGTTCGCCTAGCGCCTAACTCGGCCGACTTGGCCACCCTAGGCAGCCGCCTAGGCATCTAACTTGTCGATTAAACTGTCTATTTTCAGTCGAGTTAAACCCCGATACAGTTCGACCTTACTAATTTTTTTCATTATATATAATATATATATATATAGTATATATATATTATATTATATATTATATATATATATATATATAGGGACGCAACTCAGGGGTGCGAATAATGGCCCAGGAAGGGAAATGCGAACGAATCAACGCGACCCGTGTCCAGATCTAATAACTTAAAAAAAACACGGTGGCATTTTCGTAAATAATTGAACATCGAAGTGCAAGTAAAATATCTTATAAGTGCACCTATTTTCACCTATAAGTGCATGTAATTTTGCCTTGTTTAGCATTCACTTTCCAAACCATCATCACTGGGTGTGCTTATAACTATATGTGCAACTATTTATAACTATAGGTGCAACTACTTATAACTATAGGTGCACCTACTTTCACCTATAAAGTGCATGTAATTTTGCTTGTTAACATTCATTGATCTGAGTTCAGCGGGTAGTAATACCCTGAAAACCACTCGCAAACATTATACACCTAGCATGCAACTATTATAACTATGTGGAACTAGAATAGGTGCAACTACTTAAAACTATAAGTGCAACTAAGTATTGATGCACAGTGGTAAATTTTTCTTGCCACGTATAATACATTTTACATTGCACTTGTAATACATTTTTACTTGCACTTCGATGTTCAAATTATTTTACAAAAATGCTTTTCCCGGGGCGTTTTTTTTAAAAACTCAGTGTTCTCATCCATTAGATCTGGAACACGTGGGACGAACAAAAATCCATTCTTATTTCGCGCCTGGCGAGCCGTTCACACGCCGAAGGTGGCAAGTCTCTCTCTCCTCTCATCTCACTATATACTATATATATAGTATATATATATATATATATTATATTATACTATAATATATAGTATATTATTTGTGAACAGTGTTCCAGTGCGATTGGCTGCTTCCGTGCAGTGATGTGTGGGTTGATTAATGGTCGTTGAGGTCTTGTGCTTAATGTGTCTGAACCTTTGATACTTAAAATGTGTGTGAGTGTGTAATGTTAATGTATGGGTGAGTTTTGTATTTTAAATATGTCTGGGAGTCTTTGTGTTAATGTACCGAGGTTTGTTACTTAATGTGCGTGGAGTGTGTAATGCTTAATGTGCCTCCTGTGCTCCTTACATATACGGTCTTCGTCTTCGTCTTCTCTGTCCTATTTTTTCCCTAAATCCTCTCTTTCTTCTTTCTTCTTTTCATATACGTTTTCGTTTCTTTTCCTATCCTTAATCCTTAATCCCTCGCTTTTCTCATATCATACGTCTTCGGTCTTCTTTCCATTCCCTTAATCTTCTCTATCCCCTCTCTCTGTTCTTACATAATGTTTTCGTCTTCGTCGACTTGACTTTTGTGTTTATGTGTGTGAGTTGTGTCTAAAAATGTATTTTGTTTATAGCTTCCTGTGCGATTGTGGTTAAAATCACGCATATATTAACACAAACCTCTCGCACATTAAGCACAAGTACTCAGGCACATTAAGTACAAAACTCATGCACATGTAACATACACACTCACGCCACATTAAGGTACAAAATCTTCAGCACTTAAGCACAAAGACTCACGCACATCTAAAGTATAAAACATCACGCCACATAATAACCGTACGGGAAGCACACAAAAGGCACGCTGATCCCTGTCCATATATAAATATATATATATATATATATATCATAGTACGTTATTATATAATATATATTATATACATACATATATATAATATATATATATATATTAATACTATATATATATATAATAATATATATATATATATGGTATGTATGTAATAATATGATATATAATACATCGTAGACTATTTTTGATACTTTGAATCTTTGGATGGTTGAAAGTATTTGTATATATATATTATAATATATGTATGATGTATAAATTTATTATGACTATATATAACACTCGTAGCGAGAAAAAATTTTTTCTTTTTAACTTTATTTTGTATCTGTATTTTGGTATTTGTTGATTATTTGTGTAGATTTCAATTTGAATATTTAATTAATAGTGTGATGTAGTGACTTAGAATATCACGTATATTTATTGGATGTTTATTGATGAATGTAAAACAGCCTCATAAAATTGGTCCAAACTTCAAGTCCCACTTATTTTTGGCGCCCGGCCTAGCGCGCCTAAGGCGCTTATGTTGAGGTAATAAGGTTGGAAAAAAATCCCAATATACATTAATTCTATAGAAAAATATCATAAAAGGAAACAGAAAACTGGAAGGAAAATGTTGAGTGTGTTGGTATGTGTGTTTTAACACGGTTCGAACAACAAGGTTCTTATTGTCTGCTAGTGTGTGTTTTGGTCCCAGGATAAAACGTTGTACAAACTCTGTAATGTATATTCCTAAACTCTAATGTGTTTGCGTATTGTGCTTGGAACTTGTGTGTTGTTATATATGTAAGTATGAGTAGATGTGTTGTTTTGATGGCAATAATAATAATGGAAATCCTTATGTTCCTCATGTGTAAATTGCTGGCTGTCTTCTACCTCTCTTTATATAGCCGTGAAGGATAGCATTCAACATGGCATTAATGTTAAAACCAATTGTGTAAACACCTGTAACGTACCACTATTTATGTGTTTAATTCTCTGTGTTAAAAAATTGTGTATATTAAATTGTATATTCCTGTAACAGATGTTAATCTTTGCACTTCTGGTCTGCGATCCTGTGTTGTTGTGTTTACGGAGTACTCTCTCTCTGTGTTTTTTTGTGTGTGTAATTACTGTTTTGCATGTTGTTATAACAGATGGAAATATGAACCGAAGTTTCGGCAATATCTCTAGGCTTCCGCTCTGTTTATGTTGGGCTTGATCAACCTTGAGCTCTTCGGGCTTTTTCTCTCTGTGTCCTGAGAGACGCCTCTATCTATACAATTCTATCAAGCTTTTGAAAAGACCCATGTAATATAAGGGCATTAATCTTTTTTTTATTTATTTTGTGTTTGTTCAAAGTTACATTTTTCCCTTTCATTTCCCAAATTCAAATGGTCTACTTTGTTGTTTCTATTCTTTGTTTTGTTTACAAAATCAATCTCGTGTGACAGAACCATTGACCTCTGGTATTCTCTTATAATCGGAGTTGGACCCAGTAATGACCACAAAGTGCTATTTATGTTTGATATTGTATTCCTAACATGGCGTCTGTTGCGCCCGTTGTCTGCGTCGTTTTTTACTGGCATTTCTCATAGTTATAATTATAAAATAGTTCGAAATACTCACCATTTATATATGATATATTAATACTTTGTGTATGTTAAGTAGGTTATACTCACCTACTCAGTTACTTTTTGATAAATATATATTATTATTTTTATAATATTTTATTTATTTTTTCTATTATTTTATCTCATTGGTTTTTAATCTTGTTCTAATATGGTTTTGTTTTTGGCTTCACAGTTTTGTTAATAATTTCTTTTGGAGGTGTGTATATATAATGATGTGGCTCTAAATTTAGTCCCGGCTAACCAAAACTATATATTTATCATCTTCTGCTCTTTGTGTATCACTCAATACCCCATTTCGCATCTCCTTAGGCCACATTAAGAGTCCAATCAGACACATTAAGCCAAATCTGACCACATTTTTATCCCGTTTCCTTATACTCCTCTATATTTTGTTCTGGCAATTGTTGTCTCAATCTCCTCTGTATATATTTATGAAGAACATTGGGCAAACATCATATCTATCATTTTCCAGTTTTTCCTCAAATTGATAATCTCTAGAATGTACATTACCCCTTCATTAATCTGCAAACCCAATGATAACATTACTCATCAAGTTTATATTTTTTAATGGTTTGGCATGTTAAAGTGTATTTCACAAATTTTAAATATATAATGCAATTCTGTATTAAAATTATAGAGTTATCATGATTCATGTATAGTTTGGGAAAAAAAATGTTCTCAATCTGAGTTTTATTTCTTTTTGATCTTTTCATCTTTTATTAGTATTTTTTTCTTGTTTTTTGTCATCCAATTAATTTGTTTCAATTTAAGTAGTTTAGCCTAAACTCCTAAATAAAATATATTTAATTTAAAGGTTAATAAATAAAATTAAAACTTCACTTTTTTAAAGGTTAAAAAACTAACTGACATGGGGAAGGAAGAACAAAATCTTTGGGAAAATTAATTTGAGGACACTCAGAATACACAATAAAAGTTCAAAACTAAATTTAAAGCGAAACAAATTAAAATTAAAATCGCCGCCCAAAAAAGTGGAAAATGAAACTATTAGTTGAGGGGGTAAAAAATAAATAAAATATTTCTCAAATTTGAAATGAATATTTTTACATTAATTTGGATGTAAAATGGGGTGTGATTTATTTTGGTAAGTATTCCATAAATGGGAAGGGAAACATAAAACTATATTCTCAATTGTGTAAAAACCTTTATCACATGTTTAATTCGTCGGGAGAGAAGAAAAAAAAAAAGTAAAGGGGATTAAAATTTAAAGTCAATTTTTATATTTAGACAATCTGAACATCATTCAGAAAGGGCTGAACCCCCCAAAACCCCCCCGGCCCCGAACAGGGTCTTTGGAAGTGTAAATTCATTGGTGACTTAACTAAAACATGAACTAAGGAGGGCTTGTAGACACGATGCCATTGTGCACAAGAAGGGGCCCCCCTCACTTTGAGAGGTTGCCCCCACCCTATCGTTTGGGAGACTCGATCCTTGGATCATCATTCCAACTTTCACCTCTATGACAAGTTTGAGCTACCCATTGCGGGCAGAACCCCATCTGAACATAACTCACATACTGAGGGGAGGTGGAGCCGATCTTGAAGTTTCCATGCTTCAGCTTCGCAATGGAATGTGAGAGACTGCATGGTCATTGGGGGAGAACGAAAAGATCAGGTCTTGGTTGAGAGGACGATATGTTGTCCTTGATATACCCTCCATTCAATTTCAAAAAGAGAAAAAAGTTTAAAATTAATTAAATTAAAGAAAACAAAATTTAATATGTTCCTAATTTGAATTATTCTTCATATTGTCAATACGAAATTTGAAATTAAAATAAATTAACTTTATATTTTGATGGTGGATATTATATACGTTATTACAACCCACTTAGCCATTAGCTTAATGGTCAATTAACAAAAAAAAAAGGTTTTATTAATTTTGTTTTGCTAACCTACCGCGTTAACTGTTACAGTTCAAATCAAGGACCAGATAGCTAAAAAAACAAGGGGCCGAAAGAAAAGAGAGGGCTTCTAAGGCTATTAAGACACCGTCTCGCAATTCTACTCATCCACTAATCTCTTATTCTTAAATTGCGAATTCATAAATTATTCTAATATATATATATAGTACTATATATATTTATAGTATAGTATATATATATATTATATATATATAGCATTATAACTAACTATCTTATTATTCAATTACCATCAGATGTTAATTAATTTTTTAATGAGAATTGAACGTGTCTAATCATGCAGTCATTACTATAATATAACTAAACTTTTAAATAATGAACGTGGAGCCGCCAACAAACATTTAATATAATTTATGTCCTTTCGCAACTAAAATTTATCAAATTTTATATTCTCGGATATAAAAATTCGTAACATTGTAACGTAACATGGGGTGTTTAATCATGACTTTTGTAGAGTTTTAAAAAACTTTTAAAATGATAAATTTTAATAAACTTTGATTGACTTTTATAGAGTCGTTTAAAAATTTTTTAAAACTTTATAAGACTCTATAAAAGTCTATATAAAAAACATTCACGGACTTTTATCAACTTTTTATTTTAAAAAATCTGCAAAATTCATTGAAATTCTAAATTTAATACATCCTTACAAACTTTGAATGATTTTGAATTCTTATCGGATGTATTTATAGATTTTCTTACAAAAACATTTATAATATATCATAAAATTCTTCTTATTATAAATTTTTCACCCACATCAACATTCTCAACATTATTATTTTTATTCATAGGTATGCTGAGCTTATATGCTAATTACTTATATATTATAATAAACATCAACAGAAAAAAATATTTCATTAGAAATTCATAACAATATTTGATAAAAAATTCATAGAAAAAAAATTAAAAATCAATATAAACAAGCAATAATGAAGTAAAATAATATTATTTCAAATTTTAAATGAAGATGGGTAAAGTTTAGAAGAGAGAGAAAATTTGGTAGAGTTTAGGTTATGAGCGAAAAATTATGAAATGAAGAAAAATAATTTTATTGAATTAGATAGGTTTATAAGTTTAAATAGGGAGAAAAATAGAGTTTAAACGAGAGAGAAAAATCAGAAGGTGTTAGAAAGATTTTTTTTTTCAAATCTTGGGTTGATGGTTGGATGTTCAACTACTTTATATTGAGAAGGAAAAGTCTACAAAAAAAAAAGTCTATAAAAGTTCATAACTTTTTGAATACCACATGACTTTAAAGACTCTTTAAAAGTCTTAATTCGAATACCACACGACTTTTTAAAGACTCTTTAAAAATCGTTGATTGAATACCACTCGACTTTTAAAGAATCTTTAAAAGTATGAATTGAATACCTCCAAACTTTTAAAGTTAATAAAAATCATTAAAACTCTATGAAAATCATAATTAAATACACCCGCTTAAGTCAATTTATTATGAAAGAACAATAGCAATGGAACTCGCCTTAAAAAATAGTTGACAATAACAAATAAAGTCACTTGAAGAAATATTTGATAACAAATTAAATGTTGCGTAGGTCATATGTGTTGAGTTGATAATACATTAAATTATAATACTTTGTCTAACTATCCACTTAATTTTTTCTATTTGCAACGGAACACATGGTAAATATGGCTGTTTAGCTGATAGCTGTAGTTGTTAGTTGATTCTGTTAATTTAGAGGGCTACTAAATAGTTGATAACTGATTGCTAGGAAAAGTATGTGGTTTGGTAAATTAGCTGATAGTTGTTTGGTATAATTTTTTTTTCTCAAAAAGCTAATTGAAAAAGGTATGCTTGGAGTAACTTTTTGAATTTTAGCCTTTTAGGAGTCCAAAAAAGCTTAAATAACTAAACATTTATATTAATATTTGTAACTAAATCAAACCAATCATAATGGTCAAATAAGTTAAAATTGACCTATAGACCAATATTTTACCAAACAAGCCAATTAATTTATTAACATATAATGGAAATATCAGAGGTATTGAATTGAAAGCTAATAGGGATAAATAGATTGCAAAAGGCTAATATTATATTATTCCTAGGATTGGAAAGAATGCCCTATAATGCTAGAGATGCTATGAAGATTGTGTGACCAAACACCCTATTATTTTTAATGCACATATAATCACTCTAAAGTGGAGAATAATCCTAACATTACCAGCTAGGAAAACTGGAAAAGGTATACAGCTTGTACCCTTGCACTAGGATTATTCACTCTTGCATGTAATATAATGTTATCAATATAATGTTATCATATTGGGATAAAGTATTAGACGTCTTCACATGTATTACTTCACCTGCTAACTAAAGCTCCATTTATAAATTAAAAAAAAAAAAAAAATTTCTAAACATGATTTATTTTTTAAATAATATTTTAATTTTTAATATTTGGTTGAAACTTGAAAGTTAGAAAATTATATTTTTTTAATGTTAATTTATTTCTTAAAATGAATAGAAATATATTTCAAAAATATTTATTACTCATTTTGTCTATCATGTTTACTATTCATTGGTTAAAACAACTTTATATTCCTTGCTTATTTTCTTTAGTATTTTAAATTTGATATTTTGGTTTAATAGTATTTTTAATATAGATTCTAAAATATATAAATTTATATATACTAGATTTAACATTATGAAAAATTGAATAAAATAACTTCAGTTAAGCCTCGTTAATCGAATCAGACACATAAAATGGACGAAAAGAGTATAAAATAATAATAAGGCCCTGTTTGGTAAATTGATGTTAGCTGATTGGGTTAGAGGGTATGAATGTATGACTAGTTGATAACATTAGCTGATTGTAGAAATGTGTTTGGTAAATTAGTTGTTAGTTGATAGATGTTTGGTATAATTTATTTCTAAAAAAGCTAATTCAAAAAGCTTTTAGTCAAAATTGACTGATAAGCTAACTATTTTACCAAACATAGCCTAATATATGTAACAACTCAAAAAACTAAAGGAATTGTACCTATATATATATATTATACTATATATATATATATATATATATATATATTATATAGAGAGGAGAGAGAGGAGAGAGAGAGAGAGAGAGAGAGAGAGAGAGAGAATTTAAAATTTTTTGGACTGTGAATATAATTGTGTTGGATAAAGATTTTTGATTGTATCATTCTAATTATACTTTAGTTTCATTTGACAATATTGCTTTGTTTTACAATTTCATTTTTCAGATTCACTAGTTTCATTATAGCAATATCAAAATATCATTTTAATTCTACTACAGTTTCATTTGACAATATACATTATTGTATGAGCTCTATTTTATAGTTTCATTTTGCACACACACTAGTTATAATTATAAATATGCTAAAGTAGTGTTTTAATTACACTATTCTGTTCATTTGACAATATATTATTGTATGGTTTTGGATTCTAGTTTCATTTTACACAGACACTAGTTTTATTATATTCTAAGAACATTAAAGTATCATTTTAATTATATTACAATTTAATTTGACAATATACGTTATTGAATGAGCTATATTTTTCAGTTTCATTTTTCACACACACTAGTTTCATTTATACTAAAGTATCATTTTAATTCAAAAAAATTACTCTTTTTGTCCCTAAGTTATAGGGGTAATTGTAGAATTTATCTCTGAGTGTTGGTCATTGCTTAGTTTTCGTCTCTAAGTTATCATTGGCGTTGCACTATTCGTCCTTTTGTGCTCACTTTTCGTCCCTGATTTATACCAAAATTGCAAATTTCGTCCTTAATATTTTATTAGTAAAAAGAGACGAAAATTGCAACATCAATAATAAATTAGGGACGATGAGTGACTATGACCAACACTTAAAGACGAATTCTATAATTACTCTATAATTTAGAAACAAAAAGTAGAATTTTTCTTTTTAATTTTACTACAATTTTATTTGACAATCATGATCCACGTAGCACTATGAACCATGTTCCCCTGTATAACAACCGTTGTAGTTCTTCACTGACTAAATCGCCCTTCCGGGCTTTTTTCAAAGTTACATTCGCGTCCTCAAAATCTCTGCCTTTTCGAATTACCTTTATGGCGCTTTCCCAATTATATTTCACCTACGTTGCTTCGCATCCCGCATTTTCCTCTCTCTACAGCCTTTCTCTACTCTTCAAGTCGTTCATTCATGGAGATCGAAGCTCAATCGCAGAAATTGAAAGCTCCTTTTTAACCATTAATGGAAGCAATTTTCAGTCGGTAAGGTATAGGCGCTCTCTCGATCTCTTAATTTCTCTCTTTGTAATGGAAGAAAATGGGCGAAATTCGGATTATGGTTCTCTCTCTGGAATCTGCAATCGAAGAGAAATGCAAGCGATACGCTTTTACGCATTCATCATCAATGTAGATGTTTAGGTACGATGAATGCATAAGATTTAACTTCTTTTCCATTTTGATTTACTGATGTCTTGAGCATTTGTGGAGAATTTTTTGAAGGGTGTAATTGTGTAAACGAGAGAATTATTAATAGAGAAATACAAGCAAAAATATTATAAAGTGTATAATAGAGCTATTGATTGACTTGCTAATATGTTTCTCTAAATATGCTCGAGTTTATTTTAGTGCTTGTTTTCTCTTCTATGTTGCAACAACTAATTTTATTACAAGATACTTTGAGGGTTTCTCACATGAGGAGGGTCACAAATCATTCCGCACGGGTTCAGTTGACCGTATTTGAGATAAGAGACTAAGGTTCGAAATTCGACAGCGACAATGTGAGAAATTATACTTAAAGTGGGTAGATCCCTTATGTGCACCAGTATTTTGTTCCATCTACTAAGCCACTTAGTTATCGTAGCATATCCCTTGTGCGCACTAATAATTGGTCATGTCTACTGAACCACTTAGTTACCATGATTTACTATTTTACATGCCCTCTATGGGGTCATTTGGATGAATTCAAATGCATTATGACTGAATTTGTACGTATGGTTTTGGCAATCAATCATTATTGTGTAGAGCATATCTTGTATACGGTAAAATAATGTATATTTAGTATATTAAAAATATACTTTTTGTTTATGGTTTATATAACACTGCCTTTGGGATTTTGACATGTTTTCTTATAGTTTTTCATGGTAATATTCTCTTCTTATTAGGTATTAGGTGAAAGAATTTCCTTTGTTTTTAATTAGTTATAATCACATTAAGAAAATAATAATTAATTAATTGAAATAATTCATATATGAGTAATATTTTATTGTCGTTAAGAATATTCCGTATTATTGAAAGTTTAGAGAGAGAAGGGGGAAAAAAATAATTGTAGAAATTGTAGCAAAGAAGAGCTGGAGTGGATGGCATATACCACGTATTGTAGTAAGATAAGAAAGAATCCAATGGAAGTGAAGATGGGGTGTGGGGCCCCATCAGCGGCAACAAATATTTGGGGGATTTCGTGGCTGCCCTGACCTACCTGTCACTCTCGTGGGGCCCCATCCACGTCTTCATAATTCAATGGGGCCCCTTCCACATGCCCTCTTCCACTGCACGTGATCTCCGGTTTACACTTCCAATAAAACCCTTCCCATTGTTTGGTTCACGTGAAAATAAATTTTAGATGAAATTATAAAATTTAGGATCAACCAAGCACCTTGTGCTCAGATGACATGTAGTAATTTTTCTTATGTGAGAAGTCATGATATCGTTAGGTGGAGAAAGTATGTTTGAACATATATTATAATGTAATAGAGTCAGTAGCATTCAAAAAAATAAAATTTAAGATCAAATTTGTATAAGACCGTATAAATATATAATGAATCTTTTTTTTTTTTTTTTTTGAAAAATGTATAATGAATCCTTATTCGTAAAACGAGTTGAGTCAGATTGAGTCAATATAAAAATATAATACTTATATTAAACTATTTAATATTAATTTAGAATAAAATGTTTGTTACTTGTAAAGAAAAATGTATGGAGTAATATTTTTGAAGATAAATAACACTTATATGAAAAAGTATTATATTTTTTTTTTGGATTATCGAGGTAAATCCCACTCCTGACTTTCGTGAGTATGTGGGTAAACCCTCGCCCTGCGACCCTAGCCGGCAAAGGGCCACAAGGTGGTAAACCAACCTAGGTTTCCCATAGCTGACTGGCTCAAACTCATCATGGCGGAGGATTGAACCCAAGACCTCTCGGTCAAGGGCGCTACCTCCTTACCACTTGACAACTATTTGTTAGTTATAAAGGTGATTTAGTAAATATTATAAGCATGCCTAGCTGAAAAGCTATAAGCTAGGAGCTGATAGCTGAAAATGAGCTGAAAGCTTAAAAACTATAAGCTCGGAGCTAAAAATTGAAGAGCTGTTAAGCTAGCTGTTATGATTGAAAGTGTTTGGTAAAATTAGCTTTTTGATAAGCCCTGATAAATGTAAAAAGACTAAAAGATGACATTTTACATAAAAATTTAAATTAGTTTTTTACATATTAAAATTTAACAGTTCGTTCTTCCAAAAAAAAAAAGTCAAATCAGGTTCTTTTTAAAATAAAATATAGCAATGATCATTGATTACATAGCCATCCCATTAATGAAGTAGCAATATGTCATTGGTTGAATCATATTAGCTAATAAATAATAATAAATAATAAAATAATTAATAATAATAATAATAATAATAATAATAATAATAATAAAGATGAAGGGTATGACGTGAAAGTTTAGGATAGGAAAGAGAAAAGGTTTTAATTCATAAAAAGTTAAAAATATGTCATTACTTTAAAATAATAAGGGGTAAGAGATGGAAAAAAAGTTAGAAAAGCAGTAGCTTATTTTTGGAACGCTACTTTAACGTGGTAGAAGCTCTATTTTAAGCTATAGACTTATTTTGAAATATTACCAATATCAGATACTCATTATAGCTTAATAGAGGCTTAAAATAATACTATAAACTCATAGCTTAGCGTTGCCAAACAAGAGGCCATAACCTTCAATGTACAATTGTCGATGACTATAGAGTAGTATGGAAACTGTATGAAGAAACTATAGAGTAAAACACGAGAATTTTAGCTCAAAAAAAAGCAATTGTTATAATGTTTTATTTTTGTTTCACCCTAATATAGTCTTACAGGGAGAAAGGTTAGATAAATAAAATGCCCAAAAGCTAACAAGAGAGAGTGTCGTGAAAGGGTGAAGAGGCCCGTTTAATCTTGTGAGTCAATTGCCATAAATATATTAGGTCCGAAGGGTTCATCCGTTGGACTTTGACCTAAAAACCGTTTTATAATTTTTGATTCGACAACAATAATCAGAAGGCCACCAGACGTATTATGGAAGATTAAAATTCTGAAGTATATTCCCATCAAAGGAAAAAATATAATACTTTTGAGAAAAGGTAATATCTTTTTAATCAAAATTGTAAAGAAAGTATTATACCCCAGAGTACATTTTTTTTTTTTCAA
>VALG01011209.1:0-12759 GCA_009835305.1 Ipomoea purpurea
CAGGATAACCATCCAATCGCAACGAATTGGGTAACACAACACATAACACATAGCAAGCACATGCAACCCACATTACACATTGGGAAGGGAGAAAACGTATAACAAACCTATGCGTGATCCATCCATACTAAGAAATAGTCCTAAGGGGTTCATACTTCTTCCACCTAGGTCAACGGGATACCAATTCATTAGCATGCAAATAATAACAGATCAAAACCTACGGAACGGACCCGACATCAACAGACATAGGCACGATAAACGGAGTCTGTTGGGTCACCACGGGGAACAGGGGAACATCAAACGGGGAAGCCGGGCTCCCGAAGGGGAAATTTCCAGCGGGTAGCCGGGTTGTGGGGCCACCCGCCGCTGCCCGCCGGAACACTGTCCGGGGCAGCGGGTCGCGGCGGGCAGCTGCCCGCCGCCGGCTGCCCGCTGCCGCCCCATTTGGCCTGGGTGTTGGGGGGTCCCCCACCTACCCCCACTGACTTCTTTTCATCAATTTAGCCCCCGGGAACACGTTGTGGAACCCGAAACCATGCTTAGACACTTTACAACGCAATTAACGAACAACACGTAGACAATTAACGGATCAACACGAGAAACGAACGACACATAACCTATCATGCTTTCTAAACATAATCAAACCACCAAACATGCGATTTCCCCACCCGATACCAAGAATAATATCATACGATACAACCTAGGGTTCTAATCACTTTAATCAACAAGAATACGGATTCGTCTTCTAATGCAAGATTCGGTAAGATAAAACATAACATCAGGACATCACCAATTATCAAGAACAACACATAATCACAAGAACTCCAACATAATCCCATTCAGAACACCATAATTATCAAGAACTCCCAATATTCAAGATTATCAATGATCCCCCATGGATCATCATCCATCATCACCAATAATAAACCATCCACCAAATCCATTAATACCCATAATATGGAAACCCCTAAGGGAACCATAAACTATGAAAGGTTTGTTGAGGACATGGGTACTCTTAAGGCCTTAAATTAATTCTGGTATGAAGGGATCTTCTTTAACTTTCGGCTTTTCTTGATTTCTCCTAGTGGATTCTTGGAACTTCTTGTGGTGACGAGTTATTTGTTGGTGGGGATTAAGGCTCCTTAAGTTTCCCTATTTTAATATTTAAGATCCTTAATATAGGGCCTGGAATGGTATGGTTCTAATCTATTCCTTATCTAGGCTGGCTTCGTTTTAGGATAAGGGTCCTATTGGCCATAGTGGACCATATTATTAAAAAGATCTAATCATAATCTAAAGTAAAACAACCTTCATTATTCCTAATAGCTTAAGACTCTTTTCAGCCAAGGGGGTCCACGGTTCATGGTGGACCATCACTAATAATTAAAAGTTAACTAACATAATGAATTCATATATTTTATAACGATTAATTAAATAATTAATCTGGGATGAAGTGCCGTATACACCGGGGTGTTAACAACAATAGGTCACCAAGGATTGCAGCGTCCTCGTGCGTGACATTATGGAGTTGTGGCTCTGGAGGATGAGGTCCATGTCGATTGGGGATAAACATTGGTTACCGGGCATGTGTGCCGTGAATGTATGGTTCTGTTGGGGTATAGGGGACGACGTTCCCGCGGATAAGGTGACTTGGCTGTACAGGATTTTGGAGGTATGTGCTTGAATATTAAGTGGGGGTAGGCATAAAAGTTTGAAACAGTCATAAGAAAGGCATAACCAACTCGTGATGGGTGATGTTGCGAGGGCTTTTAAGCCAGGTTGTCGTGATCTTCCTCCTCGTTGATGTGTGTAAGTCACGGATGTCTGTGGTTTTCATGTGTAATGCCGTTGGTGGTTACTTGTGTGTGGTTGACCTTTGTGGTTGGGATGTGTTTCCGTGTATCCTTGTGATTATGAGTTTGTGTTGCTTTTGATCTGGTTTTAAAACTATATATTATTATTCCTTTACGAAAATTTTTTTATCTATAATTACTATTATGATACTTAACGGTATTGGTGGTTACCAGGCATTATTACGCTTGGTGGACGCGGTCGCCCCGAGTTTATCTTTGTATCTTTCAGTGATGGAGAGTTCCGAGCCGCATGTCTAGAGGGCCTTGGTAGGCTAGAACCTGATCTTTAGACTGTGTTTTTGTGGCCCTGTCGCTATATTTCTAGATGTTTTAGTTTTGATGTATTTTGATAGTTTATACACTTGCAGGTTGTCGGCCTGCGTTTACCTAGTGTGGTATACGTTGTCATTAACACCCTTTTTGGATTTTTTATCAAGGTTACATTTTTATCTTCCGTTGTAGTTTTTGTTTTCAATCTGCAGGTTTAACTTGTTTTTTAGGTCTTGTTTTGTGTACAGATATTGTTCAAGATAGTTTCCAATTTGAATAAATGTCTACATGTAGTGGTAAAATTGCAAATTAGCAAATAGTAGAATTAATTACAACACATTTTGTAACACCCCAGATTTTCAAGACATTTTAAACTAAATAAAAGGTGATCTTATTAAATCCCAAGATATAATACAAGCGTTCGGGGTGCTATGCCACACCTGGGCTAGAGAACCCAAGTGCACAGGCTAACTAACTAATATCCTCAAAGCGTAATACATAAAACATGGCACGCAGGCCGTAAAGGAAAACTACTTTACTAACTTTCTAGCGCGCTCCAGTGACTTAATCTTGGTGCCTGAAAGCCAATATATCTGTTCAGCGAGAGATGCTGGTAACCCACTCCAACGCGTTGAAATACAATACATATAGAATATATATAGATATACGAAAACCATTTTGAGCATGAAGATATATCCTACGAACTCTAGCTTTAAAACCGGGAATGACTCGACAGATAAGGCCAGACACAAGCAACAGTATAACAAGCATAAGCAGTTCACAATAGATAAAGCAAGTAGGCAAGGCATAAACATAATCATAACCCATCATAACAATCCCAATATGAAACCCATAGTCACATCCCCAAGGCACTCATAGTCACAACTCGTCCATATCACAACACATAACGCACATTGTTGGCGCCACAGGGACCAATCGCATGCCATACATGAGGGTCAGCGCATATAGCTCTGACACGGCCCCGCAGCACCATGCCCCGTATCGCAACACGGGAGGGTCGATCGCAACCGACCGATGAACCGCAGCTCATCATAATGTTTGATCGCAACCAAACAGTGGACCGCAGCCCAAGAGAGTGTCATCTGACCGCAGCCAGGAATGGACGAACCGCAGCTCGTATAGAACATTTGATCGCAACCAACTGGACCGCAGCCCAAGAGAATGTCATCTGACCGCAGCCAAGAATACCATCTGACGAGCAGCTTGTGAACCGCAGCTCATGGATAACCAAATCGATCGCAACCGAATTGGGGCAACACCCACACATAACACATAGCAAGCAATGCAACCCACATTACACATTGGGAAGGGGCTAAAGCGTATAACAAACCTATGCGTGATTTCCATTCACATACTAAGAATATCCTAAAGGGTTCATACTCTTCCACCTAGGCCACGGTAACCAATTCAACTTAGCACGCAAATATAATGGTACTCATAAACCTACGAACGTACCAAACGTCGAACTAGACATACGGCACGATAAACGGAGTCCGTTGGGACACCACGGGAATCGGGGAAAACATCAAACGGGAAGCCGGGAACCCAAGGGTAAGGTAATTTCCAGCGGTAGACGTGGGGGTAGAGTTCCACCCGCCGGCTGCCACTGTTCCGTCAGCGGTCGTGCCCGCGCCGGTGCTTGGCCGAGAATGCCGCGGGGTTAGGTGCGGGTCCCCACTACCTCACCTACCCCCAACTACTCTTTTCATCACTTTTCGCCCGGGGAACCGTTGTGGAACCTGAAACCCATGTTAGACACTTTACAACGTAATAACCGACAACACGTAGGCAATACACGATAATACGAGAAACATACGACATACCTACATGCTTTTGTAAACATAATCAACACACAAACAGCGATTTCCCCACACGATAATCCAAGAATCAAAGCTACGGTACAACCTAGGCGTTTCTAATTCACTCTTTATATCAACAAGATTCGTCTCTAATTGCAAGATTCGTAAGAAAACACATAATCATCAAGGATCCAAAAATAATCCATCAAGAACATCAATACCAAAACCAAACATATATCAAGGATTCCAATTAATCACAAGAGCATATAATTATCCAAGAAACTCCCAATATCAAGATTATCAAGATTCCCATGGAATCATTTATATCAACACCCAATAATAATCACAAATTGCGCCATTCACAATAATAATGGGGAAACCTAATGGGGAATCATAGACTGATGAAAATAGGTTTTGTTGAGACATGGGTTACCTCTTGCCTTAATAATTCCTTGCTTATTGCAAGGATCTTTCTTTTAGTTTTCTTGATTCTTGATTCTCCTAGGGGAACATCTTGTGAGCTCTTTTGGGTGTGTGAGAGTTATTGTGGTGGGGATTCTAATTGCCTTCTTAAGTTCCCCTATTTATATGCTATGGGGTTTAATTCTCCTAGGATTATGTATTGGGTTTAGGAATGGGGCGGTCCACGGACCATGGTGGGCTTAAAGCTAAATAATCATTGTGATTTACTTTCTTATTCTTTCTGGTAGATGGCTTATTAATTAATTGTTTTAGGACTCGTCTAACACGGGGTGTTATCACCCTCCCCCCCCTAACAGGAGCTTCGTCCCCGAAGCTTGGCCTTGTGAAAGATTTTCCCTCAGTACCCTGTTGTGAAAATGCTCGGATAGCACCTCCTTCATTTTGTGTCTTGAGTTCCCATGTCTGCTTCCTCGGTCCGGTGGTTGGTTCCACGAGGACTTCACCATTTCAATCGGTTCGTTTCAGTGTTCTTGTTCTTGCGTCGATATTCTTTACGGTCTTCTCCTCATACATTAGTGACTCATCCGAGGTATACGCGCTCGCGGTTTGGAGTATGTGCTTGGGTCGTGTATGTATTTCTTTAGTTGAGACACGCGGAACACGTTGTGTACTCCGTTCTAGTTCGGTGGGCAAAGTGAGGCGGTATGCCAAGTCCCCGATTCTTTCTAAGATTTGTGGGGCCGATGAATCGGGGGCTGAGTTTCCCTTTCCTTCCGAACCTATTACTCCTCGTGTGGGTGAGACGTCCTAGCCAAACCTTGTCCCCGAGTTGAATTCGGCTTGTTTCCTCTTTAGGTCGCGAAACTTCTGGCGCGCTTGGGCGACCTTCATCCTTTCCCGATGTGTATAACCATTGGCTATGGTGTCTTTACGGTATGGGGCCCAGTGTTACCGGGTTGACCATTCTTCCCAACACAAGGGGTTCTACATTTCTGACCGTATAGTGCTTCGTAGGGTGCCATGCGAAATGCTCGCGTGGTAGCTGTTGTTGTACGAGAACTCGATGAGGTCTAGGTGTCCTTCCCACGTCCCTCGGAAGTCGAGCGTGCAGGCTCTGCATGTCTTCGAGGTTTGGATGGTTCTTTCGTTTGGCCGTCTGTGGTGGGGTGAAAGGCTGTGCTCAGTTTTAGTTGCGTCCCCAACGCCGCTTGTAGTGACTTCCAGGAATTTTGAGAGGAACCTGGAATCTCGGTCGGACACAATGTTTCGGGAACTCCGTGGTATTTCACTACCGGTTTAACGTAAGCTTGGGCCAGTTGCGTCATTGCCAGTGTCCTTCCATGGCAATGAATCGCGCTGTCTTGGTCAGTCGATCCACTATGACCCAGATTTTATCCTTGCCGGTTTTCGTTGGGGGGTAGCCTCGACGAAGTCCATGATATGGAACCCTCTTTCCTTTGTGGTATTTCAAGGGTTTGTACGAGTCCTGTTGTTGCCCGATTTGATTTCCTCGAAGGAGGGTGGGCACGGCTTGTGTGTTGATATATAGGCGTTGGGGAGTTTGCCACTGCTTATTATTTCCAAGTGTAGCCTTTGGAAGTCCCTGTACAGTTGGTCCGGATATGACCCACGTTGCTTTTCCCTCGTGGTACTGAATGAGTCTAGAGTACCTTATTGAGTTCCAGCCATCTTGTCTGCTCATGTTTAGTCTTTTTGGTAAAGGATGATACTTTAGCTCTTCGATGGTCGGTGTAGATCTTGCATTGCACCCCATACAGGATAGTGCCCAAGATTTTTAGTTCGAATACGATAGCGCTGCTCGAGGTCATCGGTGGGGTAATTCTCTTTGTGGGTTTTGAGTTGCCTGGAATGCTAAGCTATTACGCTTGCCCTTTTATGCATTAGTACGCAATCCGTAACCCCTTCTTGTTGCGTCGCTGTAGACTTCAAACCCTTCGTCCCGGAGGGTATGGCTAGCACGGGTGCAGTGGTTAGTTTATCTTTAATCTTGAAGGCCGAGATGAGCCGTATGTCCCAAAGGAAGGAGGTTTCCTTTTTCATGAGCTTAATGAGGTTGGCTATCTTGGTGAAGTCGGGAAAACCTCCTGTTCGTAAGCGCAGCTAGACCTAGGAGCTTTCGGACTTCCGAGAGTGAGTTCGTCGTGGTCCCATTCTTTAAACGGCTGCGAACCTTAGCGGGCCACCCTAAACCTTCTTGGTTATCACGATTGGCCAAGAATGGCTACGTTTGTCTGCCAGAATTCGCACTTGGAGAATTTAGCGTAGAGTTTTGTTCTCCCTGAGGTTTCCAGCAGATTATTCTGGAAGGTGCTTCTCATTTTTCTTATGGTGTATAACTTATGTAGTTTGTCAATGAACACCAATACGAAGTCATCCAGGTATAGGAGTCGGAATACTCGATTCATGAGGTCCAATGAATAATGAGGCGCGTTAGTGAGGACCGAAAGACATACAGGTTGAACTCGTAGTGCCGTAACGTGTCCGGAAGCCGTATTTTCTGGACTGTCTGGTTTGGCCCACTTTGAATTTGGTTATACCGATCTTAGGTCGATCTTTTGAGAATACCCACTGCCTTTGATTGGTCTAAATAATCATTATTCGGGAAAGGGGGTAACCTATATCTTTATAGTAACTTGGTTGAGTTCCGGTAGTCGATGCACAGGCGCATGCTCCCATCTTTCTTCTTAAGAATAAGTACCGGCGCTCCCATGGGAGGTGCTGGGTCGGATTTGTAACCCTTCTCTATGCAGTTATGGAGTTGCGTTTTCAGTCCTTTCATTCCTTTGCGTTTAGCCTGTAGGGTCGGTAGAGATCGGGCGGCGCCTGGTATGGAGGTCTATGGTGAACGCGACTTCCCTGGCCGGGGTCACCCGTTAGCTTTTCTTAAGCCCTAATTTAATTCCTTGGCTATGAAGGATCTTTCTTTCAATCTTTTCCTTGATTTCTCACTAGGTGAATCTTGGAGCTCTTATTGGGTAGTGAGAGATTATTATGGTAGAATTCTAGATGCCTTCTAAGTTCCCATATTTATATGCATATGGGGTTTAATCTTTAGATTAGGTATTGGGCTTTAGAGATGGGGGTCACGGACATGGTGGGCTTAAAGCTTAAAATAATCATTGTGACTTTATCTTTCTTTCTGGGTAGATGGCTGGTATCTAATTAATTGGTTTTAGACTCGTAAACAGGGTGTTACACATTTACACATAATATCAAAAAATACTATTTAGTAAACAATTACAAATTATTGAAGATTTCATGGTATACTACGTTGGTTGTGGATGTAGCAGTTGTACTTGAGTCGCTGGCAATCAATATTTTAAGCCCACTTGGGTTGTTAACTCGAGATGCAGCAACATACAATTACCATGCACAAAAACCGGTTTATTTAGAAGCAAACCTACATGTGACAGTGTTTGACCTTGACTTTTGTTAATAGTCATTGCATACGCTAACATTAGTGGGAATTGTCGTCGTTGAAACTTGAATGGTAATCTTGGTCTGAGGGTGACATCGACATTTTAGGTATCAACACTTTTTTCACCTTTGTTAGCACCATCTATCAATTCACCTTCAATTACACGGTCTGCTAGCTTTGTGATCACCAACCGCGTACCATTACACATCCAACTGAGTGATCAATATTGATCAATATTTCTTAATAACATTACTGACGACCCAATTTTTATAGTCAATGCATGGTTTGGGATACCTGAAGCTCTAATACCATTCAAAAAATCAGGGGTGTGGACATCGCCATTATTCCACTAACTGCATCCACTTTGCATATTGTGGTCGCAACTAAAATATGTTCTACTTTCAGCAGTATGCAGGTCACTCATATACTCATTAACTGAATTCACTACATCTAAGTGTAGGTGCTAGAATAACACGGCCTTGAAGATAACTCGCATTAGAATTACCATTTGCAAACATGGAAATGTACTCCGAACAATGGTTGCAAATATGGTCACCATTGGTAGGTAGTAACATATCCCTAGGTATTTCTACTTCAGCTTAACCATCATTATGGCCACCAATCTTTTCATCACCTATTGCTGCAATCCAATCTGCAAACTGTTTGCGGTACGGCGCTCGTCGTGGTTTCGACATTACTTAGCTGCAAATTCTGTGTTTAGCTTCATGACCTGCAACTATCCCATAAGTTACGACGAATTGATAGTAGCACATACTATGTCTTGCCTAGTACCTTTGGGGACTACGGGTAGTATTTGACGGAAATCACCACCCAGTACGACTGTTTTGCCGCCAAAAGTCTTGTTGGAACTCTTCGGGTCAACAAAAACGCAACAAATCCCTCATGATCCGGTCTAGTGCTTCAAAACAATACTTGTGCATACTATCGCGCTTTCATCCCAAATTATTAACTTTTGTATTAATAAATCAGCTAACTGAACTTCCTTGTTTAATGTTACATGTCGAATCTTGTTATTGCTATTGTATTGAGGCGACCTTGAGTGTGCAGTTCGTCACCTAGGCAACAACATCGAGCTATACCACTTGACGCAACATTTCAAAAACATTGGCCTTTGAACGCAATGTAGATGATAATGCTCGCCACAATGAATGCTTTCCCAGTACCTACAACATAACCATAAACAAAAATAACCACCCAGTGTGATGGAACTCTTCTAGCAGAGTATTGTAATCGTTTTGCCCTTCCGTCAACTTACCACACAACTCCTTGAGCCTCCTTTTTTAAAAAACCACGGCATATGATAATTCTTCATACAACAATCGATTACGTACCATGTAGAGTTACACCAATTTCTGGGAATGGCTATCGGGTGGTAGTCCTTTAAGACTTATCTGTTGTTCCAGCAATTTCTTTCTCGCAACTCAATTAGTCCAAAGTTCTTCCTTTTCTTCTTCATTAGAAACAAATATGTTGTAATAAAAAAAAAAACTACTTTAATAAAGAATATTATGTCACAATAATTTAAAAGTGAATATGAACAAAGTTTATACCAGGGTTGTTGTAGAGATTCTTCTTTGAACATGTTGAGCACCTCACACAAAATGTTTTTGTAAACCCGTGTTACGATCCCTAAAACTAATTACTGTTTAACCAATTACCCAAAAAGAGAATTAAATTACAATAATTAATTAGGAAAAAGCCAACCCCAATTGGTCAATGGGACCCCCAGTTCTCTAAAGCCCAACCCCTAGTCCTAAAGAATTAAGACCCTAGATGTATAAATAGGGAACTTAGAAGGCACTTAAACTCCCACCACAATAATCTCTTTCACACGCACAAAGAGTCCAAGAATTCTGTAACCCCCAGATTTTTTAAGACTTTTAAACTTATATAAAAGGTAAGAATCTTATTAAAATCCCAAAATAAACAATACTAAGCGTTCAGGGTGCCTATGCCAACACCTGAGCTAGAGAACTCCAGGTGCACAAGCTAACTTAACTAATATCCCTCAAAGGTAAATTGTATAACATGGCACGTAGGCCGAAAGGGAAACTATCTATTCTACGCTCCAGTTCTAGCGCGCTCCAGTGCTAATCCTTCTGTGCCTGAAAGCAAATATATCTGTTCAGCGAGAGATGCTGTAACCCACTCCAACGCGTTGAAATACAATACATATAGAGATATATATAGATATACGAAAACCATTTTGAGCATGAAGATATATCTACGAACTCTAGCTTTAAAACCGGGAATGACTCGACAGATAAGGCTAGACACAAGCAACAGTTATAACAAGCATATGCAGTTCACAACAGGCAGACAGATAAACTAGCCACAATCAACCATAACCCAACATAGCATAATCCCCAAGATACTCATAATCACAACACATCCATATCTCAACACATAGCACACTTTGTTGGCGCCACAGGACCAATCGCATGCCCATACATGAGGGTCAGCGCATATAGCTCTGACACGGCCCGCAGCACCCTGCCCGTATCGCAACACGGAGGGGTCGATCGCAACCGACCGATGAACCGCAGCTCATCATAGTTTTGATCGCAACCAAACAGTGGACCGCAGCCAAGAGAATGTCATCTGACGCAGCCAGGAAAGATGAAACCGCACCATATAGAAACGTTTGATCGCAACCAAACGGTGGACCGCAGCCCAAGAGTGTAAATCTGACCGCAGCCAGCTTCTGAACCGCAGCTCAGGATAACCAATCCGATCGCAACCGAATTGGGGTAACACACACACATAACACATAGCAAGCACATGCAACCCACATTACACATTTGGGAAGGGGAGAAACGTATAACAAACCTATGCGTGATCCATCACATACTAAGAATAGTCCTAAGGGGTTCATACTTCTTCCACCTAGGTCAACGGAATACCAATTCAACTAGCATGCAATATATAAGACTCATAAACCTACGAACGGTACCCGAAAATATCAAACTAGACATAGCACGATAGACGGAGTCCGTTGGGACACCACGGGGATCGGGGGAACATCAAACGGGGAAGCCGGAGTCCCGAGGTGGGAGAATTCCAGCGGGTAGCCGGTGGGTGGGGGGCCACCCCACCGCCCCGCCGGAAACACTGTTCCGGGCAGTGGGTGGCCAGCGGGTGGCTGCCCGCCCGTCGCTTCCCGCTGCCGGAGCTGCCCATTCTGGCGTGGGTAGGTGGCGGGTCCCTACCCCCACCTACCCCCCACTGACTCTTTTTCATCACAGAGCGCCCCGGGAACCTTTGTGGATCCCGAAACCATGCTTAGACACTTTTAAACGTAATTGATAACAACATGTAGACAATTAACGGATCAAAAGCGGGAAACATACGACACATAACCTATCATGCTTTCCTAAACATAATCAACGCCCAAACATGCGATTTCCCACCCAATAACCCAAGAATAATATCATACGATACAACTAGGGTTTCTATCACTTTTATATCAACAAGAATACGATTTGCCTTCTAATATCAAGATTCGGTAAAATAACACATAAACATCAAGGACATCATACCATCAGAACATCATATAATCATCAAAAATTCCATATAATCATCAAGAACACCATAATTATCAAGAACATCACAATTATCAAGAACGTCAAGATCACCACCATGGAATCTCATCCCAGTCATCAATAATAATTATAATAAATCACCAATACACAATAACATGGGGAAAATCCTAAGGGGGAATCATAGCTATGAAAATATGTTTTTGTCGAGACATGGGTTACCTCTTAGCCTTAATTATTTCCTGGCTATGAAGGTCTTTCTTTAAGCTTTCTTGCTTTCTTGATTTCTCCTAAGGGAATTCTTGGAGCTCCTGTGTGGTGAGGATTAATTTGTGGGTGGGATTCTAGGTGGCCTTCTAAGTTCCCTATTCTATAGACTTTGGGGTTTAATTCTTACTTAGGATAGGGGTGGGCTTGGAGCATGGTGGCCCATGGACTATTGGTGGGCCTTAATACTAATTAATTATTTGTGATTTAATTCTTTCTTTTTTGGTAAATGGTTAAACAATTAATTTACGTTTTAAGGGATCGTAACACGGGTGGTTTCATAATTCCTTAGGAAGAAATCAAGAAAGCAAGAAGCTTAAAGAAAGACCTTCATAAGCCAAGAATATAATTAAGGCTAAGAGGTAAACCATGATCTCAACAAAACTATTTTCATAGCTATGATTCCCCCCCTTGGTTTCCCCCATGTTATTGTTGTGTTGATGATTTGTGATATTATTATTGATGATTGGTATGATGATTCCATGGGGATCTTGATAATCCTGATGAATGAGATCTTTGAATATGGTGTTCTTGGTGATTATATGGTGTCCTTGATGTTCTTGTTGATTATATGCTACCCTTGATAGTTGTAGGATGTTCTTGATGTTTGTGTGAGATTCTTACCGAATCTTGATATTCTTACTCTCACCCCTTAACGGGAAGCTTCGTCCCCGAAGCTTGGTCCTTGGCGAAAGAATTTCTCTTAGTTACCTGGTGTGAAAGCTCGGGTACCGTTCCCCATTATGTCCTTGAGTTCCCATGTTGCTTCCTCGGTCCGTGGTTGGTCCAGAGGACTTTCACCATTTCCATGGTTCGACGCCGGGTGTTTCTTGTCTTGGTGTCCAGGATTTTCACAGGTTCTCTTCGTATACTAGTGACTCGTCGAGGTCCACGCTCTCGGGTTGAAGTATGTGGCTTGGTCGTGCACTATTTCTTTAGCTGGGATATATGGAACACGTTGTGTACTCGTTCTAGTTCGATGGGTCAAGGCGATGCGATAGGCTAGGTCCGCGATTCTTTCTGTTGATTTCGAGGGACCGATAAATCGGGGGCTAGTTTCCCTTTTCTCCCGAACCTCATTACCCTCGTGTGGGCGAGATCCTTAACCAGACTTGTCCCGAGTTGAA
>VALG01011211.1:3780-51674 GCA_009835305.1 Ipomoea purpurea
TAATTACATCAATATATACTAACCCAATAAATATCCTTGAACAAAATTTTCAACAATCCCAAGTCTGTGCCAAGAAAAATCATTCCCAAACTGTTTAAACCTATATATATTTTTTATACATATTTTCTCTTCTTCTCTATAATTCAAATCAGCTCCTCTCCTCATCACTTCTAGACCAACTTCCTCCAATATAATATCTTAATCCTTTAACCTCCCTACACTGTCTAGATAGTGTAGACCATCTTCATTAAATTTAGTACGTCATTTCGTCGGTGACTTGCTTCATATCGACTTGTACCTCTTTCTGTGTAACAAAACCTACTTCCCTTTTTCTCAATAGCAAACATTCCTTAACCCCTCCATATTCCTCCATCCCTGCTCTACGTGACACACGGTGACCATCAATAAATCCTGCTAGCACTCCACTGACCCATTGACCTCTTGTTCTACTCTTACGACAGCAACACCTTCTGTTCATCGCTTAACTAAGTCATACCCTCTTCTTCATCCCCTATTCCTCTTATTTCAGTTCGTTGATGCTTATCAGATTTATATCTCTTATTCGTCTACATCCCTCTCCTTCTACAGTTGTATTCTTTTGTATTTGTTGCTTTTGAATCCATTTTGATACGCTTTCTCAATATTAAGCTTGATATTATGAAGACTTATTATGTATGGATTATTGATATCCATTATAATTTTAAATTTATTACTTTATTATTTTATTATAATAAATTAGGATAATGATTGTTTATTAATAATGATCAAAAATTCAAGTTTTTTACTTAGGTTAGGATTATCTCTATTTGTTTTATTATTTTTATGTGCTTTTTCTGGATTTATCTTCAAATATCATAAGTGTGATTCTTTTTTTACTTTTTGATTATTGTAACTTATTAGCCTAATTATAACTTAGTGATAAATTTTTATATTAATCTCCAATTTAATTTAATTAATATTATTTTTTTAATTACATCTAATATTTGTTGGATTCATGGATGAATTTGATGATTATATAATGGTTGTTATTAAATATATAACTCTCTCAACAAAACACGTATGGTATATAAAATATATATTAATAAATTAATCACCACCATTATCTCATCATCAAAATCATCCAATATCCATCATACCACAACATCATGGCATTAAAACCACATCATCATAATTAAATTATCAAATTTGGCAGATTAATATAAACATTTATCAACTAAGTATTCATAGGCTAATCAGATTCCATAATCTACACCAGTACAACACCCAGACTCCACTCTGCTTATTTTGAAGCTCAATCCGACAACGCAACAATATAAATATAGTATAAACACATAGGATCCATCTCACTAAGAACCAAACTTTCATTTTGTTCTCATTCCTCCAACAACCCATCATTATCTAATATTCATAATAACAATAAAATTATGCTAATACATCTTCAACCATTATCATTTTCAAGATCCACATCAATAATAAGTTCATCATACTCAAGCGTTAATATATATAAATTATCCACCCATTGATTCAAATCCACACCATCCCACACGCACTAACACCATGCATCCAGGTAATCATTCGCTACACCTATCTATACACTTGATCTCCCATCCACCTAACTGCAAAACAATCCTTAATTAATTCTGATGCCTCCGATGTGTACTTCTTCTTCAGCGCTCCGCATCCCTTCTTCTGTTCGTCTATTCCACCTTCATGCAATGGTCTTTAGCTTCTATCCTATTCTTATTTTCTCCAAAAACTCTTCTTTACGTCGATATTTATTAAAATATGAATTAGTCGTCTCCATTAATTCTTGCTCTCTGTCCTAAACAATACGTCTGTTTTTCACTCTAAGTATCCAATTCTCTCTTCCGGTCAGGTCACCCCTACCTTCCTTCTCCATCTACTCCTCTTTGTTCATATCTCTGCCAGTTACTAGTTCAACTTTCTAACCCATAAACATTTTATAATTGTTCCTAGACATTATGATTAATGCACGGATCTGCTTTTAATTATAATGGAGAATAAGCTCAACATATGTAAGAAATAATCTAGTTTTTCCAAATTTTGTCAAGAGGATCATTTTCTTTTGTCCATACATTGTTCTTTTAAAAATTTGTATTCAATGAAATTTATGTTTTAGTGATAATAGATTAAATTATTTTGTTAAGAACATTTATCTACAAACATTTTAGTAATCATTAAATAATGTTTTTCTCTAGTCTCAAACTAGGTAGGTTTCCCCCGTTATTCGTACTATATATATATCTACATAAAATAATAGTTATTTAACCTACAAAATGTGAAAAAAACATTTCTTTATTTTATACACATTGATCAAATATATTTTTATTACCATTGTTAAACTTGCATTTTAAACATTTTATTCATGCTACCTAATAATAGTACATATAATATTCTTATAATATAAAATAAATACATTTTATTCCTAAATTATATTTTCTTTACAATTTATTCTTTATAAAAAAATTTCCATTTATGTTTACAATTATTTTTCTATTGACATTTTTTTTCCCTCCTTTTATATTTCTTAGATAACCGTTCTGAATGAGATGTGTTAATTACTCAATTTATCTATCCTTCTATCTATTTATATCTATATGTTTTGTTTTCTCCGTCAATAATTCTAAGTTATCGATATCCCAGTTTCAGTTTTACAAAAATTTCCGATAATCTAAGCTCAAACAGTGTTACTAATCCAAATAATGATGGAGGAACTAACCGCCAAACACACATTGATATAATTATATAATATAGCTAATTTACTTAATTCCCCTCTCTCATAACTGTATCTAAGAGAAATAATACATATTACCAAAATTCTCTAAATATATACTATTGTACAAAAATCCTCTCCACAATAACTTCCATAAAAATGGCAATTTTTTTATAAAGATCCTAAAATATGTCCAGCCACTATAAGTCCTATACCAAAAATTCTTTACTCATTAATAAGATAATAATAACCTAGTAATTTAAAATCCTAAATTTAATAAAAATTATGTATTTTATATACATATTAAGACTTCTTGACACAACATTTTATAGTTCTACTAAGGACATGTACACTTTCCCCTAATCAAAATTTTCAAACCCTTGTTACAACTCTTTAAACATCTACTTACATTTTCCATTTTTAAAAAATTTTTCAACAAACCCACTTAAACAATTTTTTTCTTAAACTTTTTTATTTTCATTTCATATTATAGATCAAAGGAAATTCTTAGTTTAAATGTAAATTCATCTTTTGATCTGACTGTAAGTACATCTATGGAAATCATACTCCTTGTTCTATTTTATCTCACATTATCTTTCCTTCCATCACAATCACTAACCTTTTAACAACAACCTTTACCTTCTAATCCTATGTGTTGGACAATTTTCTGCAATATCATAACTTTATCCAACTTCAAAGCAAAGATGATTTTACTCCATAAATATCAAGCATTCAAGAATTTTGTTTATTTGTAAATCCTCTAACATGTCGAACATTTGATCTTCTTACACACATAATCACAATCAATATTTTTACATCAGCCTACTATTATCATTCATTTATTTTTAACGCATCCTACCCACATCAATTTTTTATCTAAAATTTC
The DNA here is from genome assembly GCA_009835305.1 of Ipomoea purpurea. NCBI lineage: Eukaryota > Viridiplantae > Streptophyta > Magnoliopsida > Solanales > Convolvulaceae > Ipomoea > Ipomoea purpurea. Next base: position 7,401 of record VALG01011211.1, read on the forward strand.
ACTATCCATTATATATTACAAATCTCCATTTCCCATTCTAAAATTAGTTAAGGTCTATCACATGTAATCAATATGTTCATCCTCGCACTTAACAACAAATGATCTTTAACAGTAACTCTACTCACATCATTGACTACCAATTTTCTCACCTATATTATCTTATCATTTTCAAATTCCTCAACCCTTATCCTCGTTTTCTATTTAACACTTTCAATCTTATATTCTTATCACCAAAAATTACAGATTCCATAGATATGATTATCAATTCTTTCTCGAACTTACATGATTTACCTTTGAATTACGGTAAATTTTCCTTAAATCTCCACCAAAAAACAATTTTAACCACCAAATTTCATATCATAACTCATTGATTTAGATCGCAACAGATCCCTCAATATTTCTTCTAGGTCTTCAAAACAGAATTGTCTCATTTAGCTCATCCATATTATCAACTTTTTTCACAATGTAAGTTCTTCTTTTACTTTCGTTACTATGTTGCATTTTTAAATCTTCAATTAACAGATATCGTTATCTCTCTACTCTCATTGTCTTGGCATCCATCTTTCCATAATTTTATCAGTATTTTCTCAAAAATTTTCTAATTTATCTGCCTCATTTTCCAATACAAATATAATATGGGGTATCATTATATTTCATATCAACACCATTGTCTCCAATTTTCCTCACCTAATCTAATCACTTGCAAAACTATCTAACTTTCAACCTCCACTTCATTCAAGTACTCTTAAATTCTCTTTCCTATTCCACCATAACCATAAACAAATACATGAACCCTTCTTCTTTCGGAAGTCACATCAACAAAATTAACTACTTCTCATATTTCTCAACAAAATTAATTCACTCAATTATCAATATCATAGTCAGTATATTTACTATTTTTTTCATTTTTAATGTTGATGTATAATATTGAATATTTAAATATTTTGTCATTTTAAATTTACATATCTATTTTATTAAAATATACATTTACTATTATTATGTAAATATTACTTATTGAAATATTTCTGTCCAATTTAGGTTCCATTCCATTTTATTAAAAATCAATGATCTAACCATTTATTTTTTCATATTAGTCAATTATGGATCATTTTTATTTGTAGTCAACTATTAATATTCATTTATTTTTATATTTTTTCAATTACTAATATCATATTCCTTTTCAATCAATTATTCTTTTTTATTTCCAGTCAATTATCTAATTAGAATATCAGATGCAGTGATATTTTTACTCAATTTTTGTTCCATTTTTAATTGATGATGTAGAGTATTATTATTGAAATATTTCCGTTTATTTTTTATTTTCGACAAATTTTTAGTTTATCTTTACTACTATTTTAAATACGCCTTTATTATTGATGATATAGAATATTATTATTGAAATTTTCTTTTTATTTTAAATTTTTTATTTTACGATGTAAATATTATTATTGAAATATTTTCGTTTCATTTTTAATTTTCGTTCAATTGTTTAAAATTGAGAAAGAATTTATAACATAATTGTGATTTAATGTATTATACTGTGTTAATATTATTGTGAAAATTAAAATGCAATTGATCTAACCATTTTTTTTTTTAGTCAATTATGGAATATTTTTTTATTTTCAGTCAATTATTAATTACATTTCCTTTTTCAATTAATCTAATTCAATTCATTTTTCCATTTCCATTTTTAGACAATTATTAATATTCATTTATTTTATAAATTTACCTAATTTTTATTTCTTTTAATTATGTGAAAGATATTATTGGTAAATATTTTGTTCCCATCCTCCTATTTATTATTGGTCTTGGCTGGAATAGTAAATGATTTATTTTTAATTATATATATATAAATATTATATAATTATTCCTAATAAAATTCAAAAATTTCTCTCTATATTATGCAATTAAATCACCTCTTAATTATATGTATTTAAATGACCTCAATTAATATAACAGTTCATATATATTTTGTTTAATTATATTATATATATAGATTATTCTAATTATTATGTTTGTTAACTATGACCTAATAAGTTATATTAATTTTCTTTAATTAGTCGGATAATTTATACCATTACTTCCTTATTTTTATTATATAAATTTATTATACTATAAAAATATATTAATAAATATAATTGTAATTATTTATTATTACCATAATTATAATTTTTTTCGAAAATAACCAATTACATAATATAACTCTCAACTAATTTAACTTTGTCTATTTTTTCTGGGATCTTAATTCTCTCAATACAAATATAAATCCTCTTTTTACCTAACAACACATTGCAAAATCATACAACTTCATAAACTCAGGATGGAGATCCATTTAGAAAAATTACATAATTAACATTTGAATTGTAGGTACCATTATTACGAACAACAAAACAATCTAGGTAACGAAAATGTAAGAACTCAAAAATGATTGTCATTGCATTTCAATCCATACACACCCGATCTTCACAATGAACATAAGAATAATTTTAGTCATCAATATTCTTACATCTATTCAATATAAATAAATGTTTTATAATAAAATAAAATAATACATTCTCAATTTACATTTTTACTATAAACCGAACAAAAAGTAAAAAAAAAAAAAAAAAAAATTCATACGGCAAAATAATTTGAATACAATTTAATACAATTAAATAAAATCACCCAAAATTTTGGCAACATAAACATGTTTCCTATGTTATAAAAATCTGAATTGTTTATTTAAAAAAAAAAAACTGAATTGTTTATTTAAAAAGAATCAGCCATTTATTAAACAATTAACACACACAGACATGGGTAACAATCAGTCCATTTATCATCTACCAATCCAAAATGCTAACCCCAAGCCCAAATAAGGTCCCACGGCCCCATATATAAAACATCTAAAAAACCTAGAATACTCATTTGTTATTGCAGTCTCCTTTGTTATCGCTTCTGTGTTCTCTCTAGACAGTTCTATGTATCGTTTCTGGAAACTTCACCAGAAACAAATTGCTCAACCTATAATCTCTACTCATCTCTCTCGATCTCCTTTTTTTCGCCTATTCATTGACTAACTAATTACTTCTCATCACTGATTTTACCGACTCACAACTCCTCATTCATAACCCACAGATTCCGGCGTGGGCACTGCATTTCTTCGTTAGATTCCGGCACTGGCACTGCGGTTATTCGTCAGATTCCGGCGTTAGCGCTGCGGTTCCTCGTCGTGCGGAAACCAACAATGAAGAGACGGAAAACCGCAACTTTCTCGCAGTGCGTTTGGCGGTGTAGATTTGCAGTCAGCGAAATATTCTGGTAGCGACAGGTAAAAACTACAGTTTTCTAATTTTGCATTTAATGTGTATAAAATTGTTTTGACAGATGTCTTTATTTTGATTTTAAGAAGATTTTACACATGCAACGATTTTCATATCTACAAATTTAAGAGTGTATCAACAAATAGTTAGCTCCGAATCACTTTTTTTAAAGATCTGTTCTATGCAATATTTTTGTTAATGTGCGGTTTTTATACATTTTTTATTTTTATATGCATGTATTTTATCGGATAAACTAGTAGTTCCACCCGTGCGATGCACGGCAATATATTTCAACCATATAATATATATATTGTATAATAAAAAACACTGCCTCAAACCAATTCAAATGTATTAAACCTTATTGAATACTTCTTTATATACGACGTTTGTAGTCGTATTTTTCGATTGTACATTTTCGTCATAAATAAGAATTTTTAATCCCTTAGGATTACTAACTCTTGACAATGCTACATACATTTGACCATGATTAAAAACCGGTCTCTTCAAAAACAAACCCACGTTGGATAGTGTTTGGCCCTGACTTTTATTTATTGTCATTGCATATGACAACATTAGCGGAAATTGCTTTCTTTGGAATTTAAATGGCAATCTTGGATCAGAAGGTGTTAATGACATCCTTGGAATTAAGACCTTTGTACCAGCACTTGATCCAGACAGTATTTGAGCTTCTAAAACATGATCCGCCAACTTTGAAATAATCATCCTTGTACCATTGCACAATCCCAATGAGTGATCAATATTTCTTAAGAGCATAACTGGGGAGCCAACTTTTAGAGTCAATGAGTGATTTGGAACTCCAGAACATCGTAACCCATTTAAAAATTCCGGGGTGTGCAGATCAGCAAGCATGTCAACATTAGAATCAGATTTGCATACCGAATCACAACTGAGATACGTCCTTCCTTCAGCGTTGTTATAGTCATTCATGTATTCGTTGACTGTATCTACAACATCCAAAGTTGGCGCAAGTATCGCACGATCTTTTAGATATTCATGATCTCTGTGGCCACTTCGAAACATAGGGAATGTGCTATCAACAATTGTAGCAATAGGATCCTCTCCACAGTTGAGCAAAAAATTGTTCCGGAATATTTATCTCAGATTCTCCATCCATTGAATCACCAATTGTTCCATCACCTATATTAGCAATCCACTTTGCAAAATCCGCAATCTCTTGAACTTCACTATCTGATTTCAAAGCCCTAAGCCGTAGATTCTTTGTTAACCGAAACACTTTACAGCTTCTCCAAAGATAGGAAGAATTTATACTTGCTAGCACAATATCTTGCCTCGTGCCCTTTGGAATGACTGGTAGAATCTGTCTGAAATCTCCACCTAACACCACTGTTTTTCCACCAAAAGTCATATCAAAGCTGTTTGGATTCTTGGCACGCATTATATCTCTCATAGAGCGGTCCAACGCTTCAAAGCAGAATTTATGCATCATTGGTGCCTCATCCCAAATGATCAACTTACATTGCATGATCAAGTGTGCCAAAGGACTGCTTTGGCTGATATTGCAAGTTGAATCTTCGTTAACAGCGATGGGTATTGCGAACCTTGAATGGGCAGTTCTTCCTCCGGGTAATAGAAGAGAAGCTATGCCACTCGATGCAACGTTCAACACTATCTCACCCTTAGACCTTAGAGCCGAGGATAATGCTCTCCACAAGAATGTTTTTCCCGTTCCACCGTATCCATAAACAAAAAAAAGTCCTCCAAGATTATTCTCAGCATCTTGCAATACGTTGTCATATATTGTTCTTTGCTCTTCAGTTAGTTTCTCCACCAAAGTATCATTCTCTTCCTTCATTACATTAACATCATATGCCAATTCCTCCTGTATCAGCCGATTAGTTGTTCTAGAATGATTAACTAAATCGGGTATGGGCATCCCTTGAAAGTCTTTCAGACTTTTTCCCATAGCTGAAAGCATTATTTCTATCTCCGTAAGTGCAAAATTCTTCTTTTCATCTTCTGATATAATCCAATCTGTGATAACATTATTAACAACTATTATAAATTTTTTGGTCAAATTGTATCGTAACAGTAAAAATGAAAAAATACAATACCTGGAATTCCCAATTCTTGTCTAATCTTGAATTGTGCATCGTCGGACAAATGAATCCACGCAGCTTCCCACACCACCTCTGGTTTTGCTATCGAGTTAGTCATCAAGAGAGTGACAAACAATCTTCTCAAATTCACAGGTGTTGCCCATTGACTTGCTTCTTCTATAGCATGAACATATTCCCTGTCGTCATCTACTAATCCTCTAGCACAACACGCATCCCTAAAAGATTCATATTGGACCCCATCAACTTTTTGTATGTCTAAATAACTCGTGGGACCTTTGACTTTATTCAAAAGACACCTCAAATAAAATATCTCCCCTGACCCAGGAGGCACATAGAATACTCTACCGATTGAAAATCCTCTTTTCCTTGGCTGCCATTTTCTAATATCTTTCTTCCATACAAATTTCGTTGGCATTTCAGCATATGTCAAATTCCTTGCTTCAGGGTAGGTTTTATTTGCCTCAAACCATTCCAGGAACATGCTTTGTAAGATTGTTGGCCGGCTGAGAATGTTGTCAACGGGATCATCATCTGCGAAAACAACACTTTGTTGATTCGGCAAGTGAAAGCTCAATCGTTCCACTGACGGTGTCCTAAACTGTATATCAAAACCGAACAACCGCCACGATGCTTCACACGGCGATATGTACCTACAATCATAGTACATACTGATTTCATCAATAACCTGCGGTCCATCTTGATCATTGCTGGTCCTGTAAAACTCTGCTGTAACCCTGTCGTGACCCTTGTCACGTACTTGAACAGGTACTTGATTGAACGGGACTGATTGCACCATTCAACATTAATATGAGCCCTATACTTTAACAACAAATGCCTATTGTGTGGTACAACGTACCTATTATCCAAGTTAATCCCATTGCGCGTCACGGAACGACCATTGTCTCTTCTCCGATATATAGGATAACCATCCTCATCAAAAGTTGTGCAATTAACAAACTTTTTGGGGAAATGTTTAGTACATTTACCATTCGACATACATGGAGAAGTCAACCTGGCTTTCCCGCAAGGTCCATGCATCATAAACTCCTCAACAACTTTGTAGTATTCTGCGTCAACTTCTTGATCAGGTAACTCAGCTGAAATAATGTCGTCCAATTTTTCGACAGAATGGGTTCCATTGATTTTATCCAGAAACAGGAGAATATGAGCATGCGGTAATCCTCTTTTTTGGAACTCTATGGTATATATCACTGTTAACAAATAAGAAGAAATAATAAATTAGAATAGAGCAAATAATAGGTAAAGTGAATTTTCTCGCACATCTTGAAATATCGGCATTTAATTAACGTACCTCCCATTACTGGTCCAAATAACTTGTTCTTCCTACAGTCTGAGATTAGAGCATCCAATTTCATTTTGAATAATCTACATATGATGTCAGGACGATCTTCAGGTTTTAACTTTCTATCATTCAAAAAGCGTTGTACCTCAGGCCACTTGGGGTTGCATGTGAAGGTGATAAACAGATCAGGATATCCGACCAATCTACATATCGCCATGGCGTCCTGGTAATTTTGAATCATGTATCTAGCACCCCCTGTAAAACTCGAAGGCAATATTATTCTCTTTCCTTGAGTAGTGGGGTCAACTTCACCGCGTGTTAATGCATCATTCAAGCAATTATACGATTCGCACCTCAAACTTTTTTGGTGTGTCCTTATATAGATTAACCTTCCTGACTCCACCATTGTATAGGCATCTACCAGAAATTGTTGGAATAACCTCTTTGAATGCAATAAAGTAGATACCTCAGAGACCCTCGACATTATACGGTATGCAAAATATTCTCGAGGACTTATCCTTTGACGACCAGTTGCGTTTCCTTTTAATGTAGAGAAGGGGATGTCTTCCCTGTATCCATCCACCATACGGAAACAACAGAGGGTATTGCATCGGCAAGTAAGCTGGATTTAATTCACTAATTCTTTGCAAGAGGCCACTTTTTGTCTCCACCATAATGTCCCGTTCTCCAATATTTGTATCAATATCACCGACAATTAATGCTGCCACTTCAGAAACTTGCGGCAAATTGTATGTTCGGGCATCCTTTGATCTCTTCCCAAGCAATTTATTTTGACCTCAGCAAGTGGATTCATTTGTAGCTCAGATCGTGCCATGCGGAATGATTTGACCAAGACATTACATGTATCCAACACTTCTTGAATATCATTAACAATCTCTACATGGATTCCGTTTTGCTCACCATCTGGCCTAGAAAGAGACCAAAAAATCAATTGAATTATGCACATATAATGAATGGATGTGCGGTATAATATGCTTGTAAGTATACATATAATTAATTAACAGGTACGTACCTTACAGAATTGATACGATTACTAAGTTCATTATTAGTATCATATATATACAACTGGGCAAAATGGGGTTTTTTCCCGTCGACCGGCAAGAGGCTACCAATGTAGTGAAAGTTTTGGCCATTTATCCTGAAAATTGGTGGGCCACCGTTCTTGTTCACGCTTCTATCTATTTTACCACCCATGGACGTGAAGCAAAACATACTATTGTATGTTCTAATGTTTTGCTGGAATTGCTTGCTTTTTTCTCCTTCTCCAAAAAATAGATTGTAAATTGCATCTGGTGGCCTCAGGTTTGGTGGCAATTTAATCTTACCGTTGTTGCAACACATTGAATATCTTGGGGTGCCATGAACAACTGTTTTGTTTATCCTTTCTTCGTGCCAAAACAGGGCTCCACAATGTTGACACTTGTTATTTGCATCACCAAGATCTTTGTATTCAACTACATTGATAATTAAATATAATTGAGGTCAATTATATAAGATGACCTTAGACATTTCATATTATGCATACACGTATTGAACTGATTATTATCAAAAAGGTGAATGCGATTGGTTTCTACACTAAACATAATAACGTACACATAAAATAATTTTGAATTAACGTAAGATTCTAAATAATAAAGGAATTACCATTTGGAATATGTTGTATAGGTTGTTGCGGAATTTCGACCAATCCTACGATACAGTAATACATTTGATTTAAACAACTAAATACATAAACTTGAACATTTTTTTTGTAAAGTAACTTCGCAAATGTTAGTGTATGTTGAACTTACCACAAGTGTCTTCCATTTGTTCTAAAATGCGATTAGTATTGCAAACTTCTTCAAAATCTTGAAACAAATCGCGGTTGACCACATTATCTTGGCTATGGTCTTTACCCTCATTCATGCATGGACTTTTGTTGCATTGTCTGGTAGCGACTTTAATTTAAGTAGAAAAAAAAGGTCAATAAATTAAAATAACTACTTAAGCAAACATAAAAATAGATCGAACTTTAGAACTTACGGTTTGATATATTTTGTAGAGGTGATCGTGTGCTGTTCGACATAGTTATTATACCCTCTGCAACCAATGAAAATTTTTTGTGTCTGTCATTGATAATATCCGAGCAAATAATTACATGAAATAAATAATATTAAGTATATGCCTTAATATAACTTACCGGGAAGTGTAGAGCTTGTTGTACAGGAATAGGAGTTCTGCCGCCTAATACAAAATGTCTGGAGTTACTTTTGCTTGTCGTATATTCCATGAGGCATGTACTCATATTTATATTTATACTCTCTGGATTCACTGGAGGTTTCCAATAATGTAAAAAAAATAATAATAAATTGTAAACAGTGTATTAGACCTAAGTAAATGCCAAACGGTATTACATTTGAAAAGACATGAGCGTTTACCTGTTGTTAGACCACTTTTTGGTGTATCACTTGAAGTACCCACTTGTAGTGGTGTGCATTCCGTATGTAACTTTGAGCTATTTTTCTCAAAATAGCGTTATGAGTACTTGTAACCGGAGAATTTTCAACATTTTCTGCAATTAAAAGGTGCAAATATTAAAAGATAAGTACCTTTAATTTTAAACATAACGATATGATTATTAAAATAATTCCAAATAAAATACATTTGTAATATAGTAATTTCTAAAAATTGAGCTACGTAAGTTATATATTGTGTAAGTGACTTTTTATTCTACCTAGTGTACATAATTGTATATAATGTACCATAAGTCTAAAAAATTATAACTTAAGTGATTGAAATAAATTACATTTAAATATACTTTGAGTATATTAAAAATGTAGATGATGGACCAATTGTTCACACAATATTGTGGACCATTATCCACAACCTAGATTTGACCAATAATTCTATAATTAAAAAATCAAAGCAAAATTTACCTCCTAATTATACCAAATATAATGTTAGAATACTGTCATTTGCATTTAGGGGTCTTCTAGATGGATCTGCCATTTCTTGATCCATTCTCTTCCACACTCTCGTACAGCTATCATCCTCTCACATCTACCTAACCTTATCTCTCTATCTGTTCAGACAAAAAAACCAATCTCCGACAGTAGAACTCGTCATCTGCCATTACAGTGTTGAGATCTTCTTTAATTCGTAGAAGATCTCAACCCCTAAACCGATTGCAGTAAGATCCGATTAGGGTTCATTCGTCAAAACCACACTGAGATCGGTTTAGTTGTTGTTCGAGGATCTGAACTATTAATCTCCGATCTTGGTTTTTAGAATCGGATCGGCATTTTTAAGGTTCTAACGTCAAGCTTCGTATCTCAATCTTCAATTACTATCCTATTCGACTACATCAGATGTAAGGTAAGCAAGTCTTATACCCTATCGTAGTTTGTATTTGCTTATAGATTAAGTATTACCGTCTAATTGTACTCTCAGATAATATTTTTTTTTGTTTCCTAATTCTAGATCAAGCAGATCTGAAAATGGGTTCGTACGGTGTTCATGACTTAGATGCAGATTAAAGGACTGAAATGCAAGATAAGTTTAAGAGTACAAATTTGTTTGTCTAAATTCTTATCTGAGAATATTTAACATATTCTAGATCTTTAATTTGTTTTTGTATTTATTCTCTATATACCTAACATCAGACATTATTGGCTTCTTAGTATTCGTAGGATATTATACACTAACCAAATGATACCTAATTTAATTGCAGAGGTGTAGTTGTTAGATCTATATGTACACATTCAAAGGTTTGAAGGTAAGCAGGCATCAACAGAGTTGAATAGGTGTAAATTTGTGCAAAGAACCCAAAATTCTTAGGTAAAGTATAAATTTTCAGTTTGAAGCAGTGTTTATGGTACCTTGATTGTCGAATGTTTGCTTCCTTTTGCTTCCTATTATTGTAGAAGCAACTATTTTCCTCATATCTGAGCTGTTATTGTTTATGTTCCTGTGTTTTGTTGTGATTTTATTTGTATTAAAAATAGCTGTATTCAAATGGGTTAAGCTTTTATTGGGTTTTTAGCATTTAAGAGTGCAGTGTAATAGTAATGATGAAAAGCAATGATATGACTCTTCATTTTTTATTGGAAAACAACAATCGGTTTAGTTTTTATGATATTGAATACACATGTTCCCACTTTCTTTTAATTATTTAGTTTATGATGTACAGAGTTTTGTTTTCTGATGACTGGTTAAGTATGCTGTACATTATCTATGCTAAAAATTATTGTTAGTCTGTAAACAGATTTTGTGTTTACACATTTATTTGGTCTTTTCAATGTTCCAGGTTATCCTAATAACTTCATCATTTCAGTTGTGATTTTGGAAATTATATTGTGACTAACATTTTTTCTAAGCGTTGGCAAATGATGAAGTTACAGTTGTGATGCCCTAACTGTAAACAGCAACTTAGTGGATTGCAGAGAAACCATTTTACATGTCTATTTCCCTTTTTGGTTGATAAGCCTTAATTATTATTAATAAGAGATATTTTTGCGTTTTTAATATTTAGTACATCCAATTTATCTTCCAAAGTTTATATGATATGTACTGTGATGTCCAAGTTGTTAGGGCTAAAATGTCAAAGTTTTTCTCATATGTACTGTGTTGATTTTGATGTAAAGCAGTCTGACTTTGTAATGGTAAAAAGAGCAGTTTTACTACTCATTGTAAAATTTCAATGTGTAACAGTTTTAAATTATATTTACTTCAATGGATTGCTGTTAACCAAATGTTTTTACTCATTTATCCTAAATATATTCTATTTAGTATACTTTGAATAGAATAAAACTGATTAGAAAGAATATACTGTTTAAAGGTTGTTTTGATTGGTGGTTTAGGATTTAATTGAGTTATTTATACACTTTTCTTCTTTAGAAATTTGACCGATGTAATAGTTATGTTAAAAAAAAAAACACAATAGACATTACTTTGAATTGTTTATTTTGTATTCACATTTTATCACAATTTGTCTGAATTGTACTGTTATGAGTCCTATGTACTGTTATGTAGTGTTAACATTAGGTGTGATATGTACTTTTCCTCTGGTCAACAGTGTTAGTCCCAGATTGTGTACTTTGGTTTCAGATAGACATGATCATACATCTTGTAATTTGAAAACATCAGTTTTATTTTGTAATGAGGAAGTTACCTGCAGTGTTACTCCTCTATTCAAATTTATCTGTGTATGAGTTTTTAATTGACATTTCTAGGCTTGATTTGGGTTCGGTATACATTTGACTTCTTAAAATGTAATTTCATTTGAAACTGACCAAGTGAATTTATGCTGATTTTTTTTTTTTTTACTCTTTAAATAATGTTTATTTAAAGATATACGAATGATAAGTGTATTCTGTTTGTTCTTTGTTTTTTGATGCATAAAAACACCAAAAATATACAGAAACTTAATAAATAAAGTAAAAAGTGTGAGCAGTTTCTTTTATTTAAAACTTAATTTCAAACTGGTTAAACTTAAAAGTGTGAGCAGTTTGTTTTTCATTATAGTTTGCCAATGATGATATTTAGAGTGTGTGAGTTAATTATTTTAATAGAGAACGATGATTACAATGTAAATAACTAATTTTTTTTTTTTGGTCGAGAAAAAGCCTTTATTTTAATTACCAATGTTTGTCTGTATAATTACCAATCTTTTTTTGTTGTATCATACTGATCAAAGACACAGTTGTAGACTTTTTGGATGATAGTTTGCTAATGCTCTACATTTAAAGTGTGTGAGTTGTAAAGTACCAGAACCGTCTGTTACCATTGTAAATAATTGATAGAGTACAGTTTTCAAAATAGCAGATTGGTACAGATTAGTAATTGAAAACCCTTGTGTGTTACACTGGTTGAATGTGTTTGCTTCCTTAACTACCATATTCTTGTGCTTGATTCCTTGTGCTTGACTCCTTGTGATTGATTCCTTGTGTTTGATTCCTTGTGGTTGCTTCCCTGTGGTTGCTTCTTTCTTGTCCTGCATTCAGATTCATACATCTAACAGTATATGTAATAAACATAGTGTAATGAATGTTTACCAAAAATCATAGGTAAAAAACAAAGGTAAATAGTCTAATCATAGATCTCAAAAACATGAAATTGTTTAGGACAAACACAGTCCAATTTAACATGGCAAATGATCATTTTAAAAATATTAAAACAAAAAAAACCACAATAATGTGGTAATAGTTTGTAGTATCCCAGAACAGCTCAGTTTTTTTCTTGTTTAACCACCACAGTTTTTCCCTTCTTGCTAGAGGATGAAAACTGGTCCATAAGCGATCGCTTCACACCATCTGCCTCTGAATGATCATTGTCTAGGCTTTGAGACTGATGTAGATTTAATGGACTGTTGACCTCATTGTCTCCATTTGAAGCTTCCTGCATATTAAAATAAAGTTTAGTCTAAAACCTCTCAACCATAAGATTAAAACTGTACAACTTTATTTGACTTTATAAAATAAGCAAAACCTGATCCGAGTCCTCCTCTTCTCCTCGTCCTCATCTAACATTTTTGATATCAAGTCCTTGTCTTGGTCTTCAATCAGTTTAGAACAGTATGCTGACACTAAGGCTTCATCCCTTAGAACTTTCATAACAGTGTACGCTGAATTAGCTCCCTTCATGAACTCCATTTTCAATGATATCCTAAATACCATTCTCATACCCACTAATGTTTCCAATTCTTTTGGAATGTCAGGAACCTAACAAAAAAAAAAAAAAATACATTCTAGTAAGAAATATCATCTCAGACTCTGTATGTACGTGTTTAGTTTAGAAAAAATTTAATTTTACCTTATTATACTTTGTGTACAAAATGTGTGCTGGGGTGCCAACTAATTCAGAACACTCCCTATCCCATAATAGGAAGGGAGCATCATCTAGACCTTTATCTAGAACAATAACTCTGACCCGATACCTTGCCATTCCTTCTTTATATTTCTTATCACAATTGGTACAAATCAGTTCACCTGATTCGTCTGAAAGTTTTCTGTTACATCCCGGTGACATGCACGAAATGTACATCCATCCGAAAGAGCCTTCAATTGCAACAATTTCAGCAGGTACATAGAACTCCCCATTCTGCATTTTTTTGGTTTTTTGTTTTAAACTAATTGGTTAGTCTTTCATATGTAATCTATCTTATTTTAATAAGAGATTAGGTATCCAAACTGTATTTATGACTCTTTATAAATATAGAGACTAACCTGTTTCTTTTTCAACAGATTAGATACTGTAGTTACAGTCAAAGCACCCCTGGTAAAGTCATCTAGGCCTGCTGATTGAGACAGCACTGTTGCTGTACTTATACTGCGCAAAGGACTGTTTGGAGCAGTTAACCTACAGGTAAAATTAATAAACAATTGTATAAATGTGTAAAACAATAGTTTTGAAACTGTAGAGTGTAGATAAATAAAAATTTAGGCACTTACTGAGACCTAAAATCAGCAAATTCTTGGTAAGATGCATTGAAATGAAGTTGGGTAGCATCATAGCAGCTAGTGATTCTGACTTCACCTATTTAGCATGATAGATGTAAATGAAGACTGGCAAACCTAGAAATAGTGTAAAAGAATAACCTAACATTATAACTTACCATTGACCACCTTCGCCCGACATAGCTGTAGAACCAAAATTAATGGTTCTTTAAGACCTGCATCATAGTAGGGTAGCATGGCAGCAACATGACTGTCCCAGACAGTGCACTGTAACGTATTTCCCCTATAGGCAAGTGTGTTAGAAAAAATTTAATGTCTTGAAATATAGGAACAGATTTGTAATATGAAACTTACTCATTATCAGCCATTTTAAAGTCTATGAGTTTTGCTGGTCTACCCACAATTATCTTGTCAACTGGAGCATGGATCTCTACAACTCTGCCTATTAAATCTGTATCATCACAAATTAAATGATTAGTAGACGAAATACAAAAATAGTTAAAAGAAAAATAGCAAAAATAAGATCAAAATACTTACCAAACAGAACCTTGTCATTCACTTGAGTAGGGTCTTTCAAAGAGTCATAGTTTTTTAGTTGAAACATCTTAGTAGGAAAACCTTTGGATTTTATGGCCTTAACCTGAGTCTTATAGTTTGGCCTGATCATGTACTTGTGATCACAAGTTTTGTACATATAGTAGTGGGTGAAGACCAAAAAATTTTTGACTGAATACAGCTTCCCTTCTATGAAAACATTGTTATATTTTTTCACATCGTTATTTTGCATGTTCAAATGAATGAAAGTTCCCTGCAATAATGTTAGTGAAATAAATATAACATTAGAAATAAATTAATAACCCTAAACCCTAAACCTTAAACATTCAAGAGAAAACAAAAAGTGTAGATTTAATATCTGTTTAGCGCCTTGATTTGGTAGAGGCTAGATTTACATCAGAATTCTGTTTAAAGCATAGATAATGTAGAGCATAGATAACATAGAGCATAGTTAATCAGTGAACAGAAAACAAAAATGTGTACAGCAAAAATTTGTTTACAGCCTAGATAATGTATAGCATAGTTAATCAGTGAAAAGAAAACAAAAATCTGTATAGCAAAAAACTGCTTAAAGCCTAGAAAATGTAGAGCATAGATAATGTACAGCTTAGTTAAACATTAAAAAGAAAACAATAATGTGTAGATAAAAATTCTGTTTGAACACTATATTTGGTTGAGCATAAATCTGTGGAGAGCCTAAAAATTCAACAGTAAAAGATAATATTAAACTGAACATCATACCTCTTTATCGCAAAACAACACTTCTCGACTCTTAATCTCTGTAGACCCTTTTTCAGGGATTTCGTAACATCTAACACACTTTACTCTGATGGCTTTCTCCCTATCGAGAGGACCAATATCCTTTACAGCTACGTACATTGACATGGTTTCTTTGCTGATTTGTTTGTTTTCTTTCTTCTGTTTGGCAGGTGATACGAACTGAAAATAAGGTGGGAGTGGGGAGTGGATGTCTCCATAGTCATATGCTTATATACAATGTAATACTGCATTTCAAAATCTATGATGTTATCTTGGAAGTATGAATGCTGCGGACAACCTTTCAGTTTTCAAGAGCATGGTGATCAGACTTGAGTCTCTTTATTAGAGTGTATTTATATTTATTTATTCGAGATTTGAGAAGTATGTTTTCGAAGAAGTCTTTAATATAAAGAGTCTCTTTAGAAGTCTGTAACTAATAGAAGTCTATTTAAAATGCTTTATTTTAGTTGGTATTACCAAAAAATTAGCCGGCATAATTTAATTGCACGCGTTAATCTTTATTGAGCGCCATTTACTGTAGACTTGAGTTTATATATATGAAGTGACGTCGTTTCATTTGAGCGGAAAATGGTTTAGACAGAAGGTTGTTGGTTTTTATAATAAGAGATGTGAACCCAAAATATAAAATATAATAACTTTGTGAAAGAAATCATGATCTTTCAAGTTTCAAGAAAGGTTTATATAGAGAAAATTACTGATTTAGTCCCTTGACACTGAGATATTTCACCAATTTGATTCTCGACTACTGAAATTACTCAATTTTTGGTTATCGACTATGACATTTTTATCTGATTTGGTCCTAAGTGTTATTTGCAAGTCAAACCTAAAGGGCAATTTTAAGATTTTAAAAAATATCTTCATTCTTCTTCTCAAATTTAAGTCGTTTGTTTATATATAGATAGGTTATAAAATATATCTCTGTGTTAAAATATATATATCTAATGAACTAACTGAAATAGTAAAACACAAAGAGATGAGAATTTCGACTGCTGGGGTTCAAACCCATATTCAAAGCAATTATGAATTAACCAATGCTACAGCGGATGAATCTATGCTCTATAGTGTGTTTTAAATATATAAAATCGAATGAATTAACTGAAATAAGTAAACAACAAAAAAAATTATGCTACTGGAGTTCGAAACCCAAATTTAAAGCAACTATGAATTAACCAAATGCTACAACGAATGAAACTATGTAGTCTGGCTTTCGACGATGCAAGAGAGGAATGCTTTTATGATCATGCTTACGAAAACATGCAAAGATACCTCCGTCAAGATGAACTTGGTATTTTGGAGTAGTATAATACTGTAAGGGTCAGATATTGACCTGGGTTCAACCCTCCTTTTCTTTCAACATATTATATATATATATATAATATATATATATATGGAAGGGTTTAGGTGCGTGTATAGCTTCCGTTGCGGTTGTGCGGTTAAATTTAGCATTTGATCAAATTTAGATTAACGGCTCAAATCAATAAAAATTAAAAAAAAAAAAAAACGCGTGTCTGGAACAAATAGTATAAGCTAAGGCGCACCTTAAGTGTTAGATCTTAAGCACATTAAATACAAAACTCACACACATTAAGCACAACCTCACGCACATTAAACACAAAACTCACGCACTTTAAATATTAACTCACAGACTTTAAGTTTCAACAACTACTAACATTAAGTACAAAACTCACGCACATTAAGTACAAAACCAACCACATTAAGCACAACATCATGCACATTAAGCACAAAACTCACGCACTTTAAGTATTAACTCACAGACTTTAAGTTTAACAACTACTCACGATAAGCACAACTCCACGCACATTAAGCACAAACACATGCACATTAAGCACTTAAGCACAAAACTCGCGCACATTAACACAAAACACACGCACATTAAGCACAAAACTCACGCACATTAAGCACAAAATCACGCTTAAACACAAAACACGCACATTAATCACAGATTTCACCTATTTTGCACCTAGATGCAAAAATTACAAAATTGCCACCGCATTTTTTTTTTAAAACTTTGATAATTCCTGAACGTTTGATTTAAGCGAGATGAAATGCCCAAATTAAACCGCACAACCCGCACACCTGGCACTCTAACCGCACCAGAACATATACTATTATATATATATTCATATATATATATTATACTATATAGTATATATAAGAATTTACTGAAATAATTAAACAAAAAATAAAATTAACACTCTTTCTTTAAAATCTTATTTGCTACCTCCCAAAAATGATAAGAGCGTTGTAGTTTAGTTTCCTATGATAAAACGTACTACGGGGGGACCTACGCCATACCGATGCTTTCGACATCCCACGAGGGTGGGCTGGGATTTTATCTACAATCTCCCATGCACACAAAAGAGAGTCTCTATGGTATAGAATTCTTTTTTTTTTTCCTAAAACATATCTTTATACACTTCAATAAGGCTTTTCCCTTCATTTTTCCAACTCAAATGGAGTCTACTTTGAGAATAAATATCTCATCACGATTATCCGTTTTGGAGCGTACAATATATCAATCTCTTCGTCCACTACAAAGAACCCGAATCCACTTTGACGCCGACCAAATTGGAAGTGGACCCCACTGAAACTGTACCACAAAAATAACCACTTACATGCCATTTTATGTCCATTTTTAAGCTATTTTTTTCCAGACAATGTTTATATGATCCAACATGACTAATCTGACCAAGTGTGAAAGAGGAGAAGAACACCAACTTTAGGTAAGCCACAAAAATAATGCACTGATAGACCAACAAGAGGCAGCGAACAATATATACTTACTATTTTTTTTTTTTTTATATAGTTCTGTATTGGCATACTCAATTTATGATGGAATCAATCCGACAAAATTATCACTCACTTTTACTAAGTAATTTATAGATTACACGGAACTAAACACCCTTTTAGTATATATTGTTTTACCAAAAGAAATATGAAGCTAGGACTAGACAAGGAAACCGTTTATCGGCCGGCATTGGTTCAGTCCAAAGTGGGACAGGAATTGAAGGAGGACGGAATCTTTAATGCCGGAAACACGCGTTTGGTTCTTTAGGGACGTGTTTGGCTTATCGCATTGGAAATCCGCAGGTTTATATATATAATTTATATAAATATTTGTTGATGATAAGCTGGAAGTAATAGTTGCGAGAAATTTCTATTGTGGCCGTGCAATTCCTCAGTCTCTTGTCCGTATCTATTAAATTGTTAGGAAGTATTTTCCCCCAACATCAAAATGGAAAACTTAGGAAGCAAATATGGTGATTCATTTAATAGATTTGAAATGAATAAGGTATGAATGTGAGATTGGAGTATGGTGTTTGTCAGTAGCGTGGGAGAATTATTGATTATGATTTTGAATGTCTCGAGGTATGTATGTATTTACTAGACAATGTCAAACAATTCGTTAATATGATTTTAAATGTTTCTAAGGTATGCATTATATAATTTGTCAGGTAGTGTAGGATTCTTTCTTGATCATATATTGAGATGATGTTTTAGGTGACTTGTGTATATGTTTTCTCATTTGATATATTTTTTTTTTTTTTTTATATATTTTTATATCTTATTTATAATATCATAATTTATATTTTTTATTAGTTATCCTATTTATGAACACTTTTTTCTATATCTCTTTCTATACTACGATGGAATTATTCGTATTTGGTGGTTTTTTTTTTTTTATTTTTCTGATACCAATTCTCTATATTCTTATATATATTTCTGTCTTTTGTTTTTCTTATCTTATCTATATATATTTATATTGTCTTATTTTGCGATATGTATTTATCTTGTTTTTATATTGCATAATATTTTCTATATTGTACATTTGATTTTGTGGCAGAGTGCTGTAATCCCTGATCTCTTTTTTCTTCTTACTCTGGCTTCTCTTAAAGTACAACAAAGACTCTAAAATTTAAAAGCGACGGGGGGGCGTTGTTCTTTTCCGAAGTGGTATTACCTTAGGGAATGTACCTGTTAGATCTGATGTATTATTATTTTTGTGATATATGTTAAATTCCTGTGTTGTATATTATTTTGTGGCAGGAATTTGTTTGGTTGATGAACGGTTTGTGGGGTTATAATATGTTTATTTTCCTTAATACCCTTTCTTTATCAAATCAATTTGGTTTAAGATGAGTCCACCCAGTGAGGAATCTCTCTTAGCATCATCTCCTCATTAAAGCTCGTAAGTGCATTTTGGTATGAGCATTTGTGGCGGGGTGGGGTGCGAGGTGGCGGGAACCTGTTAATTCAGGAAGGTAAGATTTAAATGTCGTCCATTATAGCAAAAACTCATGCACATAAGGCTAAAGAATATTGATTAGAAAAGTAAGAATTAAGAACAAAAGACCTAAGATCTGAGTTCAAGAAAACAACAAGAAGATACAGAATCGGTATAGACATAAAATTTAATCCCCGCTCTGATAAAATTGAAAAAGATCCTGGCATGAATGCAAGAGATGATTAAACAAGTAACCATATATAAATTAAATATAAATATTAAGTGGAACAGCAATACAATAATAAGAGATCTACCACCAAACAATAAATAAGAAACTAATATAAAAGCAATAATAGAAACCATCACCAGAAAAGTTCAAGCAAGTCGGAAGACCATCCACACTTACGTACTAGCGAGGGCCACTCACGTAAAGACCCAAAATCACAACATAATAATGATACAACAAGGAAGTACAAAAGGAGGAATAACAAATAAATACACAACTAAGCAATAAACATACATCTTAAGATGCATACATCATAAGCAAATACACCATGGATTTGACTGAAGACTATCTACACAACTATGACCAAGCTTAGAAACCTCCACAACATTAGGAAAAAATAAAATAAGAATAACCAGAGGAGAAATTTAGGAATGGAAATGTAAGAAATTAAATCACACATTTATATCTTCAAGTTAATAAATATCAAAGTAAAGCAAATTAGTAGAAAAATTGATAACTTCTTGGTTTGAAAATGGTGCAGCCCCAACTCTTCAAATTAAGCTGCATCATCTAAATTTAAAATACCATGGAAGGGTTTAACAAAAATATAAATGTTTAATGTATAAGTAAACTGTCTGACTGGACACGACCTTACCTTGACCATATAAAAAGGACTACTTTATTATTGACAACTAATAAGCCAACATAATAGGGTCCGATGTGTACATATTTTTTTTTTAACACTTACGTAACTCTTATTGCCTCCAAAACACTGAACAACAGGTAACAAATGTTCTATTCATAAAGAATAAATATAGACAAGGAATATAATAGGAATTGATTATATTCTATGATTGTTCGGGAAAGAAAGACTTTAGGATTATATTACAGTGTTTGTTGATTTAAGAAATAAATGGAAATATGATTTAAAAGACATAAATACCATTATAAAAATATGTGATGGGTGGCGGTGGTGGTGGTGTGATGGTGTTGGTGGCGATAGTGGTTGCCGGCGACGATGATGGTTGTGGTGGCGGCGGCGGCGTGTCGATGCTAGGGCGGTGGTGGTAATGACGCCGACAGCGCAAAAGAAGTAGCAGATGTGAAATAGAAATAAATATTAATTGGTAAAATAAAAATAGAAACTTTAGGCTATTCCTGAGAACTCAAGAATAGCATAATACCAGGGCTCCCTAGGAATCTCTATTCCCCTTGCAAGGGTATGTCATTCCCAGGAACAATGTTCCTGGGAATACAAGTGGTTACCAAACATATGAATAGACCTATTACTGGGAATGCTATGCCATTCCAGACCTATTATGTGAACCAAACAACCCATAAAATACAAAAAGCTGCTTAAAGCAGTTTTTTCGATCAGCTTTTTGAGAAAGTCATTTTGTATGTATAGTAATAAGCTATCAACTAACAACTAATTTACCAAACACTTTTCCACAATCAGTTTATGCTATCAACTAGTCAAACCCACTAACTCAATCAGCTATCAGCTAACAACCATTTACCAAATACACTCATATCTTTCACAGGGTGTCATGACACACCACAATTCACAATTGTACTCTTAAGTCATGTATGTGTCTATTCAAAGAATTGTTGCCTTCAAATTGCATGTACATGCAAGTTGGAATTGGAATACTGCAAATGAATGGTGTTGAAGGAGAGATAGAGTGTGATTTATCTCAAAAGCTACTCATCAAACTCATTTCCTTAATTCAATTCACTTTAACTAATTAAGATAGAGGCAAAGACCACCCCCTAATGAAAGCCAATTTTATGTCATATTTTTACCTTAATCTAACAATGAAAGAATATTTAGACTTAACTTTTCTAAATGATGGAAAAGAATATAATACCCTCATCATCATCTTATTCCATTGGATTTGTAAGGATTACACTCATCTAGACTTGACTTTAATTTGTGAAGGTGAGAAATGAAGTTGCAAAAATTACGATCAGGAGAATGTTTGATCAAATTAGTTTAGTATAAATTAAGTTTAATTAAATTCGAACTTAGTCCAGGATTTTGACAATATATAAGATTCTTGTTGTTTGGACAAAAGTATATATAAACACATAGTTGCAGTAGGAGCTATGTACTAATCGGGTACTATGCAATTGAGGTTAATATGTGTTCCTGCAAGCCAAGCATTTGATCATGACATTTTGAGATGAGAAGGAATGACACATTTGGGGTCGTTTACTAACTGGAAATTTCTGAAAACTGGAAAATAGAAAACAGAAAACATGTTTAGTAACACAGTTTTCATTTTCAAAACTGAAAATAATTCTGAAAAACTGAAACACACTTAAAAACTGTTTCCAAAATAGAAAACAGAATCATCTATCATCTATTTAGTTATCTGTCACTATAACCACATTACTGTAATTACGTACATTCATTATCATTTTTTTACTTATCACTATCTTCTATCTTTTCTACTTACCTTACTTATTTAAACATAATTTATTTGTTTACACTTTAAAGTTAGACATTATTTACATTATCAAAATTAAGAATTAAACTCTATATAATGTTTTAGATTTTGATTGAACTCAATAAATTATTAGTTCGAATATTTTTAATATAATTATGTTACATCATAATACAAGTCGGTCTAGATATCGGATATTGAAATCTCACATATATTAGAATTCCAAGTAAAAGTTATATATTCATATACATGTCATTCAAATGAATATATCCAAAAAAAATATTTTAAATATTAGCTCAAAAATATTAATATTATC
This sequence comes from Ipomoea purpurea, assembly GCA_009835305.1. Lineage (NCBI taxonomy): Eukaryota > Viridiplantae > Streptophyta > Magnoliopsida > Solanales > Convolvulaceae > Ipomoea > Ipomoea purpurea. The sequence goes on from VALG01011211.1 coordinate 30,129, forward strand.
TAAACTAAATTTTAGGTGAAAACTAAAAAATTAGAAAACAGAAAACAAAGAACAGTTTTATGTTAGTAAACAAGTTTTCTAAACAGAAAACAGGAGAATGAAAACTGAAAAATTAGAAAAGAGAACAGTTTTCTGTTAGTAAACAGACCCTAGGCTCTGTTTGGCAGAGCTTATTTATGAGCTTATAGCATATTTTAAGCTACAAATAAACTATAAGCTCTGTTTGGTAATGTTCCCAAAATAAACTTCTAGCTTAAAATAACAGGGCGTTTGGTTGGAAAGAGGGAATTATGTGGGAAGTAATTGTAATTCCATGGGAATTGAATTACTCGGAATAAAGTGGAATTTAAATTTCAGTGTTTGGTTGACAGGAATAAAATTACTGGGAATTTCAATTCCAGTGTTTTGGTATACATGGTAATTGAAAGGGAATAAGTAGTATAAAGTCAAAAATGTTCCATTATTGTGTTAGACATTAATTTTAAGTTAAAAAAGGAAGGGGTAATTTTGACTCATCACTTATCTTTTTTTCCCAGGAATTAAAATACCAGGGCGGGACATGGATTTTAAATTCCATGAAAATGGGGGAATTGCAATTCCATGGAATTACAATTCCTCCAACCAAACTACGGGAATTTAATGGTCTTTGGAATATATGTAGGAATTAAGTGGGGAAGGGGAATTTTAAAATCCCCTCCAACCAAACCCTGTAAGAGTTATTTTATCCTTATTATTTTTAAAGAAAATGATATAATTTACCCTTTCTCAATTATAACTCTTTCTTTTTCTCTTATCCTTTATCCGCAATTTTCACCACAATTATTCATCTATCTATATCTATTATTATTATTTATTATTATATTATTATTATTATTGTTGCTTGTTGTTTGTTGTTGTTGTTGTTGTTGTTATGAGATTTGCAACAATATTGTTTCTTCATTATGAGATGCTAGATCATGATTATGCTAATAGTTTTATTCCAAAATGTTAAATTTTAATAGGTAAACAAACTAATTAAATTTTATGAAGATTCCTTTTTAATCTTTTTACATTTATCACCTTATCAAAAAGTTAATTTTACCAAACATTTTCAATCATAACAGCTAACTTAACCGCTCTTCAATTTTCAGCTCCTAGCTTATAGCTTTTTAGCTAGGTTTGGCAACCAGAGCCTTAATATAAATACATTTGTATACAATAAATTTAATTACAATGTAATTAAGTCATAGTTACTTTGCTATATACGATTAATTTAGTGCTTTATTGGTAGTGATATGTCACATTGATAATATAATATTTTTTTTTGGTCTGTTTGGTAACATATATAAGTTAGCTTATCAATTAATTTTGACTTATTTGATCATTATTAGTTGCTTGACTTGGTTTAAACAATATAATATATATGATTGTTTGATTAATTAGCTTTTTGTAACAACTTATTGCTCCAAAATGCTAAAATTCAAAAAGTTACTCAAAGTAGTTTTTTCAATAAGCTTTTTGAGAAAGTCATTTATATGGTAAGCAGCTATCAACTAATAGCTAATTACCCAACACTTTTTTACAATTAACTAACTAATAATATCAAGTAGTCAAACCAACTAACCCAATCAGTGCTAATAGTTATTTACCAAATACCCTTTGACTATGAAAGCTCGTAGCATTACTTGAAGGTGTGTTTTGGATAATAATAGTCTTTTTCCTTTTAAGTTATAGAAAAATAAAGGAAAAGGGTCAAATAGGCCTCGAACTTTTAACTTAAAAGTTACATTTTAGTTGGCCCTAAACTTTTTAAAGATTCAATTACATTCCATTCAACAATTCATTTAAGTGCCCAATGAAAGCCCAAAAACAAGTTAATGACCTGCCATATCACAGGCATTTAGGGGGGGTTAGTCCACACTTTCCGGCGACAATTTTACTAAGCAAAAAAAAAAAAAGTGGACCAGCCAACCATCCCAGACTTTGTCGAAAATTTCGTCGGTTCACTTTTTTTGCTCAGAAATTTCGCGGTCACGTATTTATTTTATTTTTTATTTTCTTATTTTTTGCCCTGGAAAATTCGTCTGATGTCGCTGAACCCTAACTGACATGTAGATTTTAGCCAGGTCATTAAGTTCATTTTTTTTGGGGCTTCATTGCACTTAAAATGGAACTTGATTGAAGGTTGTAATTTGCCACCTTAAAAAGTTTTTAGGGGCCTAATTGACTTTTAAGCTAAAGTTTCTGAGAGCCTATTTGACCATTTTCCAAAAATAAATAACTAAAATCATTATTATTGGGTGTAGTCATTTTTAGTTCTTGAGTTTTTGCTCAAAGTTTCACGTTTTTATCCTTAGGGGAAAGGATCATGATTCTAATGCTAGGAGTTAAAAAGATTATATTAAATCTTGAGTTAATACCCAAAATCGGTCCCTCGACTAATAGGTTTTTTTTCTCATTTCGTCCTAAACGACTTTGGTGACCTATATCGTCTCAGACTTTTGTGTTTTCGCTCAATTTTTGTCCCCAGAGTTTGTGTGTTTTTGCTCAATTTAGTCCTTCATTTGTATTCTGTCCATTTGGTGTTAATAGTAAATATACAATTCAGTAATTTTAATATTGGGCCATTTCTCTTTAAGTCATAACATGTGACTGCGAAATCCTTTTTTTTTAAGAATTACTCCCAAGGAATTACTCTAAAACTACGCAATTATAAATTTGATTGGCAGGGTCCGGGGGAGTAATCTGGGTGTAAATTCGGTACAAGAAAGAGGAATTTCGCACTTCACAAGTTGAAAGTGAAGAGAGATCAATATTGACATTTACTGAATGTCCATTTATTTCAACACCAATTTTGACGAAATACAAAAATGGAGGACTAAATTGAGCGAAAACACAAAAGTACTAGGACGATATTAGGTCACCAAAGTCGTTTAGGACGAAATTGAGAAAAACCACTATAGTCGGGGACGATTTTGGGTATTAACTCATTAAATCTTTGAAGTTTGACAATAGGAAAGTACAACTTTTTTGTTAACAATTGGGGATAAAAAAAACACGTACTACGCAATTTGATGAAAACTCAAATAATAAAGTGACTACACCAATAATCGATGACAATTAAATTAGATAAAAATCATTATAGTCGAATTATTAATTTAGATAAATTATTATAGTTGATATTAAATTAGTATTAATAGAGGTAATTGTTAAACTATTTTAACAAATGATTCAATTGGGTAAACTATAAAAGTCGATGACCTAATTAATAAACCAAAAATTATTTGGACTAAAAAAAAAAAACTCTTAAAACAAGAAATTAAATTGATTATTAACTCCCTATAATTTAGAGTCGAAAATAGTGGTTAGTTTAATAGGGAGAGCTGTATTTATATCTCCCCTCCACCTTGTCTATTTCTTTTTTGGAATGTTTTGAAATATTTTCAAGAAATTAGAAGTATTGTTAGTGTCATGCTCGATTGCCCTTTTTGCAGGGCAATTAGGCATGTCTAAACTATTTTGAAAATTAAGTTACACGTGTCGCTTTTTTCATAAACTTCTATTTACTTTAAGTTTAATTACTAGCGATTTTCAACTAAACCACCCTTGGCCAAGCTGTGTAAATTAATTAATTCGAAAAATAGTGGTAGATGTATTCATTAATCTCCCCTCCCCTTCACCATGCCTGCCCAAATTTTGTAATGTTTCTAATTATAGTCAAGAAACTAACAGAGCGTTTGGTTGGAGAGGAAGAATTACGTAGGAAAAGATTTACAATTTCATGGGAGATGAATTGCTGAGAATAAAGTGGAAATTTAAATTTTAATGTTTGGTTGATATGAATAGAATTACTAGGAATTTCAATTCCAATATTTAGTATACATGAGAATTGAAAGGGAATAAGTAGTATAAAGTCAAAAATATACATTGTTGTTGTCAAACATTAATTTTAGGTTAAAAAGGGAGGAGTAATTTTGACACATCACTATTTTTTTTTCTTCTTAAAATCTCAAGAATTAAAATACAAGGAGGGACATGGAATTTTAATTCCATGGAATTGCAATTCCTTTCAATTAAACAAGGGACTTTTGTGACTTTTAGAATTAAATGGAAATTAAATGAGAATGAAATTTAAAATCCCTTCAACCAAACGATCTTTAAAAATTTCTCGATGTCATCCTGACCAATTGCCCTTTTCACGAGGCAATTAGACACGTCCAAATTAAATCAGTCTTATGTACAAAATCCTCAATTGACAATATCAACTATATATTAAATCCAGATAACTAGGCTATACAAGTCACTCATTCCACGAACCCTATTTAGCTCAAGCTGATAATAGCCCATAGTTCTCAACCAAACCACCCCCTCTCTCTCTCTCTCACACACACACACATATATTTATATATAGATTTAGGTCTGGTGCGGTTAAGGTGCCCATGTGCGATTGTGCGGTTTAATTTGAGCCTTTCATCTCGCTTAAATCAACATTCAGGATTATCAAAGTTTAAAATAAAAAACGCGGTGGCAATTTTGTAATTTTTGCATCTAGGTCAAAATTTAAGGTGAGCGGATATGTGATTAATGTGCGTGAGTTTTGTGCTTAATGTGAGTGGTGTTTTGTGCTTAATGTGCGTGAATTTTGTGCTTAATGTGCGTGGGTTGTGCTTATCGTGAGTAGTTGTTAAAACTTAAAGTTTGTGAGTTAATACTTAAAGTGCGTGAGCTTTTGTGCTTAATGTGTGTGATGTTGTGCTTAATGTGCGTGAGTTTTGTACTTAATGTGCGTGAGTTTTGTACTTAATGTCAGTAGTTGTTGAAACTTAAAGTCTGTGAGTTAATATTTAAAGTGTGTGGTTTTGTGCTTAATGTGCGTGAGGTTGTGCTTAATGTGTGTGGGTTTTGTACTTAATGTGCGTGAGTTTGTGCTTAAGATCTTACACTTAAGGTGCGCCTTAGCTTATACTTCTTTGTTCCAGACACGTTTCTTTTTAATTTTTAATTTTTTTGATTTTTAAAATTTTCTTGATTTGAGCCGTTGATCTAAATTTAATCAACTACTCAGATTTAACCGCACAACCGCACGGGAAGCTATACCCGCACCTGAACCCTTCCATATATATATATATATATATATATATACTAATATATATACTATATATATATATAATAATATATATATATATAATATATATATATTATTATAATATTATATATTATATATATAATATTAATAAGGATATAATATATATGAAGGGATCAGGTGCGGGAGAGGGGTTCCCGTGCTTGATTGTGCGAAAGAACGCACCGTTAAGCTTAAAATGACGACTTTAAGTACACAACACACACATTAAGCACATAAACGAAAACACTTTAAGAACACAAGCCACGCACCTTAAGAACACAAGCAAAGCACCTTAAGAACACAAATTACGCACCTAAAGTTTAAAATGGTTCACTTTAAGTTTCACACAACTGACATGCCTTAAGCACAAACTCACGCACCTTAAAACAAAACTCATGCACCTTAAGTTTCAACAACTACTCACATTAAACACAAACACACGCACCTTAAGCACAAAATCCACGCATCTAAAGTACAAAACTCACGCACCTTAAGTTTCAACAACTACTCACATTAAGTACAAAACCCACGCACCCTTAAGTACAAAACTGACGCACCTTAAGCACAAGACTCACACACCTTACAGTACAAACTCCACGCAGCCTTTAAGGCGGCAAGACTTATGCAACCTTAATTACAAAAATCACGCACCTTAAGTACAAAAAACTCACGTTTATCTTAATCCACTGCACAACCGGTACGGGAACTCGTATATATATATATATTATATATATATTATATATATTTATAATATTTAGGTATGGTTTTATATTTATATATATATATATATAGGAGAGAGAGAGAGAGAGAGAGAGAAAGGAGAGTATTATGGTTAAGGTGCGGGCGGGGTGCTTACGTTGTGCTGTGTCACCAAAGTCTCAACACACCCCTACTACACATCAACGTTAGAAAATACGCCACATAAAACACACACAAATTAGGTTCGCATCACCACAAAACACATCATTAGGTGTGAGTAGGTAAAGCACCATACAGTGTTCAGAAATACACTATTAGGGATGGTGAGTTATATAGTGTATTTTCTTAAGTGTGCTGTGTATGTTTATGTGTTTTTTTTTTTTTTTTTTTCATGTTATTGTGGTGTGTTTTATACACTGTTGGTGCATGTTGTTAATACTTGTTGGTGTATTTTTGGAATTCTCTGCCGCACCGTAAGCCTCCGCCGCATTTGAACTTTTTACACACACATTCCACACACACACACACACACACATAAGTATATATATATATTATTGGTTATATAGTGAAGTATATATTATCTTATGAGTAGGTGTCAGCGGCATTAGACCCGAGGCTGAGCCGTACCGGGTGAAGGCGGCTCAGGCGGGTCTCAGGCTAGCGTGCAGGTACTAGGCGAGCACCTACCCGTAGGGTACTGATGATAAAGTCGCGGGAGAGGGTAAGCAGTCATGTTGTTACGGTGTACGCATCATGGTTCGGGCAGGATTACAGGTGCATCTATAGTTAGATAGACTCAGATGAGATCACCACTAAATCAAAGATTCCTTCGCAGTACTTTTCGCGCCGCAGCGGCCCCACGTTCCCCTACTCAGCGACGGGGTGCCAGCGTAAACTCGTCACTAGAGGCACTGAAATTAGCGTGAAATCAACATGTTGGTGGTGTTTTATTGGTGTACATTGGCTGCATTATTAACCCGTTATTTGGTGGTATTTGTAGAGTTGCTCACGTTGGGGCCAAGTTCAGATGCGGCAGACGCCTTACCCATTTGGTGCAGTGCCACACGGCGAGCACCAACGTGCCTGTCTACTGGACGCCGGAACTCTACATCGGTGGGCACAGCAAAAGGACGAGACACAAATTTGTAGAGCGGCCCCGACTCGAGCAAAACATGTGCGCCGTTGTGAGATCGCATGAGCGATAAAGGTACGATCGCCCCCGATTACAGCGGCGGTGTGTCGGGGAATACCGCAGCGCCTTATTGGTGTTGTTCGACTGTGGTGGTGTCTTTATGTAGCACCTATTGGGTGCGATGCTCGCTAGGTTTGTGGTCCTATAAGATAACACTATAGTGGCGGCGTGGGAATGAATATCATAAGTCCTCGCCGCGGAACGGGAAGATCTGTGGTGCGCGTCGCGGCGGCGCATGTGCAGAGTAAGCAGGATCCTAAGCCAAGGCCAGTTGATTACGGCAATAGCGCTTATTTCTTGTAACTTCATCCAAACACGGCGCTTCGCTCTTGAAGCACCAAGAATTCGTTCTGAAATGGACGACGGTCCCACTAGGGGCGGCTGAGTGAAAGTCCTCAGAATTAAACGCACTTCGCGGTGGGGTGTAGTGGGTTAAAACGTTGCTGATTCCACGACAGCGCCTACAGAGGACTTCATAGGACCATCCCGCTAAACCTCTCTGGGTTGGCATTGCCCGATCCGTCGTGTCATCGGTCGGACGGGTGTTGAGCTTTCTGTTAGACACGTCTTCCGCTCGATGGATCCTAGGCCCTTCTGGCCGGTATTTTTTCTTGCAAGGAAACAAAGCATTAACCAACTCTGTACTAGATAAGTTCAAAAATATAACCGCAGTTGAAATGCTTGGGAGGGGCTATTTAATAAAGTTAAAACCGATATTTACTTGCATTATATATTATATATAATTAAAAATGAAACAGCTACATTCCACAATTCACAGACGACTGAGACTCCCTCTCAGCCACGGAATATATTTTCTATACGCTTCTTAATTAAATATTCTTCTTGGATCGGCAGCCTGCAGGCCAGAACTGGTAGAGAAGTTCAACCACCTAAAACTTAAACCCATATATATTCATCCTTCCTGGTGCAGCTATTTCATATTTGCTGCTATTCCAGAAATGTCATGGGAAGATCGAATTGAAGAAGACGACGACGATGACTGTGAATATGAATATAATGTTGAGAGTGACAGTAGAGAGATAGATATTGATGCGATTCAATCTGAACATACATTTATGGTTAATCAGCCATATATATGGTTTTGATTGAGCCGCGTCAATATCTCTCTTTCAACCATATATCTGTCCTTACTCGCTACAGCGACGGCGATGATGATATATGATGGTAGCTAAGCTACAGGCCTACAGCTCAGCTAGGAACAATTTGCAGAGGATTTTTATTTAGTAATTATTTTGAGGTATGTTATTGGCCGGAACCGCCTTAGCTTGTTTGGATGCTGCTGCTTTCTGTTAATTGTTCTTGTGTTCTTTTTTTGATTCCTAGCTAGGGTTTCTGTATCGGATTTTAGTCATTTGCAGGTAGGTAGAGTAGTTCATATGTTTCTGCCACCTTCTTGTAAGATAATGAAACTCCAAACTCCCTGCCTAATTGCCTTCTATGAATAGAGAGATATTAGGAAAATTTATTTACAGATTCATAGGATTGTTTTTAACACAATTTTTTAGCATCTTTCTGAATCGTGACATTGATTTTTTTTTTATTTTTTTATTTTCTGAAAAATTGTAGTCTCAATAAATCACCTTTTCAGTGCTTCTTGATAAATTAATTATTGCCTTCGTTGGATCGCTGTACGTAAACAAAAATAGACTAAAAACCATATTGTAGTCATCATCAAAGTTATAAGAATGAATGATTTGGCAAATTTTATCTTCTTCACGACTTGTGCTCCTTCCAAATTATGAAGATCACATTATATATTCTCCAAGACCTTCTATTCTCTTAATAGGAATAGGGAACTCCTTACGGCACGTTTGGTTTGCGGAATATGCCTAGAATGAAATAACATTTCCAGGCTTATTCTTTTTGTTTGGTAAAAATATCTATTCCAAGAAACAATGTTTATGGGAATGACCTATTCTCCTTGCAAGGGGAATAGAGATTCTTGGAGGCCCTCCCTATAGGGCTATTCCTGTAGCCTAAAGTTAATATTTCCTATTTTACTCATAATTAAATTTATTTCCTATTTTACCGCTACCACCACCACATAATTCCTAAAGTTTATTCTTTCCGCAACCAAACAATTGAATACAATTCCTATTCTATTCCTTGCCTATTCCATTCCTTATGGAATAACATTCCTACCTCAAAATTCATTCCGTGAACCAAACGTGCTGTTATAGTCTTATTTCCACAATTCTTAATTAGTTTGAATCCTAAACTTATGAATTTTTTCACCATTTTGTTCACCATTTTGGTTTTGCCTGTATTAGCACAACAAAGCTTCTGAACTTATTTTGTGTTGGTTGGTTAGTTGAGTTAATTAGGCCAAACACAATCTTTGAATCTTCATTATTGACCATCTCCCAAAAATCATGATTTGGTAATTTTCAAAATTTCCCAAATAATTAAAATTATAAAACTAGTGACAAGTACCTTGTGGTCTAATGACTTCATTGTTACTTTTCATAGGAAAAGTCTTTTCATAGGGAAAGTTTCACGTTCGAGTATTCCTTCACCAGTGTTATTGTGAATCTACCTTTATCATTATTTATGTTCAATTCTCCGATAGGCGGCACTGCCTTTTCCTCTCGCACCATCTTCGATATTGCCTATCCAAACCCAACCCCGATAAAATACCTTACAAACAATTCATCACTTTTCCTCCATTAAACTTACTTCTTCTCCCAACTATATGTTATTGAAGACTCAATTTGTTACATTTCTCAGTGGATAAGTTGATGGCATGTTGACGTATTCGGTTTTGTTTGTTCAGGCTCTAGATGGGTGTTCCGTTGTAGCCAATCTTGTGATAAAAAATTGAGTCTGACAAGATTCTTCTATCTTGTCCACGCTCATCTCGTCTGTGTTCGATGAAGTTCCCAGGCCCTAGACTATTAAAGCCGCTTTTGGGTCCTCATCTCAGGCACGATCTCCAAGTCTTCTTAGTTAGCTGCCGTCTTTGCACCATTATAATTCCACTACGAGTGAGTATCTTGGCATTCCACTACGAGTCAGTATCTTGGCAAAGTCAAGGTTTTGATTGGACTTGTTAGAGAAGCTAACCGAACAATTAGTTTGGATCAATAGAATCTATAACTTGTGACGATTGTTCAATACAACGACTTACATTTTGTATGTGACAAAGTAGCATCAAATGAACTACGGAGTACAAGTAAACTACATCTCTACAAAAAAAAAAAAAAACAACAAAAAAAAACAAAAAAAACAAAAAAAAACAAAAAAACAAATTGACAGACATCTTCACCAAACCACTAACCACAACAAGGTTCAATGATCTTAAAGAGACAGTTCGATGTTCTCTCTAGAATTCTTTCTCTCTCCCTGTGTTATTGTTTATCTACCTTTTACCCTTTCTCATCTGACTCTCAGACTAGCTCTTTGTATTATTCTTTTTCTGTACTTTGTAAATTGGATTGATGAATATAAAAATCATCTGTGGAATTATTGTTTTCATAGTTAGAGTGTATTCAATAAAATAAAAATATGTTCCAAAAAAAAAAAAAAATTAGAAAACCAGTTTGAAAACACAAAATGCAAATTAAATTTAAAAAATTTCTTAATCTATACTATATTAATTTTGTTATATAAAAAAAAAAAAGCAAACATAATATTACACAAATTTATATTAAGAAAAATATCATTATTATTTTTTATAATGATCAACTCCTAATATAGTACTCCGTAATAAAACTTTTTTAATTGGTGGGTCTTGGAGGTAACTCTAGCCAAATAGTCGGATAGTAACTTTTAAGTTTGATTCCGAATGTGAGTGAGCTATTGAATTTTTATTTATTTTTTATTTGAGGCGATCAACTATGAGTTACCTATGCTAGTTTACTCCTTATAGTCTTTTGTTTTACTATGGCCACAAGGTGAAGTTTACCTAATACACACCCAAATATTTAAATGATTATTTATCCTATTTTTTCACCCTAGTATCCCTCGTCAAAGGGCCCAAGTCAACCCTCTGAAAGTCTAGTACCCAATAATTACTCTACTGGATTCTACTGCAGACTTAATAATAGCTAGCTAGGACTGGTGACGATCAAGTGGGCTTTGTTGTGCTTACCTAATACATGCGAGTACTATTTTTTTTTTTTTTTTTTAAACAAACTAAACAATTTATTAATTCAAGTTGGAAAATAATACATTACAAATGATAAATGAAGGGTTTAAAACATAAAAATCACTTCAATTGTTTCCAAAAAAAATTAAAAAAAATCACTTCAATTCAACAGTCATATAAATAAATTGTCTAGTTACCAATTGAGCTGTCTGATTTGTTGATTTTTTAACTTTTTTTTATTATTATTTTTTAAAAAATGACATCATCTATCCTTCATTAATCAAAATCTTATTATCTTAGTTTATCTTTGTATATCTTACATATATCAACTAATTTAACATATAACAAAGAAAAAAAAAATTTTACAATTAATTTTACCAAACATTTTAATTTCAATTAATTAGCTTATTAGTTACTAACTTTTCAACTTGTAGATTTAAATTAACTTTTTAGTTAGGCATACCAAATAGAGCCACCGATAGGACTATGCTGGATCAAACCAAGTACTATAGTATGTGAGTCGTGTATGGACCAACATAATGTAGGCTAGGCCTAGGTTAGTTAATTCGGGTTTAACTTATCGTTGTCATATCTAATTTATTATTGTCAAATATTAAATTTAAAATACTCTAAATGTCCTTTCATTTTCTATTACTTATAATGTGACATGCTTTAATTATTTAATACAAAGAGTTATGATTTTTATTCATTTTTTTTTTCTCCATTAAAATTTGAACATTTAATTAGTGGGATCTATCATAGTAAAATTTGAAAGTAAGTTTTTAGAGTTTTTGTAAATTTAAATAAGCCAAAATGTGTCGTATGTTCCAGCAGCCGGCTGAAGCAGAAGTGAACTGTGGAGCAGATCACAGAGACCATTATAGCGACCGGAAGTTGCAGCATGTCTGATATTTTCCACATTTAGCTACGTTTGTTACAGGAGAACAGTTACCTTAAAAGAAAAGGCAATTGCAGAGAAAATCTTTTCTCACGTGTATATTGGAGCGGAAGAAAGAGAAGACGATGAAGTTTCACATGATCGACCAATTAAGATGATCTGCATGACTAAACTACCTTTGGTTAATCGATCACAACTCCTTTATGAGCTAACGTTAAGATGATTCAGGTGAATTTAATGATGTTTAGATATGTTTGGTGTTTCTTGAAACGGAGCAGAGTATTTGCTATAATTACTGCTCCCAACTGCCAACAAGCTGGAGCCTTTAATTTCGAGCGTTGCAGCAATGGTGGCAGTTCTTCTATGTCGGTGAAGACAGCTGATGATGAGTCATACCAGAAGAGCGCGCGGCTCTGCAAACGAAAAGGTACCATCTTTTCTTGTTCAGTCCCCACCATACGCCGCTCAATTCCAAGACACCGACGCTCCCTACAATTACTTTTCTTAGAATAATAAATTATAGAAAGCAAAGGTGAGTGTTTAATGATGAGATAAAAGATGCCTGCACATATGGTGAAATTTCAGGAGCGGGATTAAAGTGAAGTGGGCTTTGCTTCTCTGCTAAGTTAGAGAGAGAGAGAGAGAGAGAGAGAGAGAATGGGGAAGATGAGTTCTTGGGGGTGTTTAATGGTGATGGTAATTGCACTGTCACTGCAAGAGAATAGCGTCAACGCGGAAGATCCTTACAGGTTCTTTACATGGAATGTTACTTATGGCGATATCTATCCGCTTGGAGTCAAGCAACAGGTATATATATATATTCTTCATTTTTTTTTTTTGTCTTCTTCATAGTTGTGTGTTTGTTATTCTTGCGGATGGGGGATAATATGCAATGTGTTTGATGAAATGCCGCAGGGAATATTGATAAATGGCAGTTTCCAGGGCCGTCAATTGAGTGTGTAACCAACGACAACTTGATTGTTAACGTTTTCAACAGTTTGGATGAACCCTTTCTCCTTTCTTGGTACATAACTCTCTTCTAGCATTTGTGCCTTCTGGTATTAGTTTTTCTGTGCAATTTCTTTCAAAATTCAAGAAATTTAGAGCAAAGAATACAGCTTTGTGTTATCTGTAGTCTGTAGATGCATCCTTGTATTCACCCACTAGATCTGCCCTGTTAGTTGAAGAACAGCTAGGCTCTTCCACTGTGCTTGAGCAAAATCTTTTGGTCTTCCCTCAAATATAAGCATATTTACAGTCCAGAACTCCAGATACTGTAGACCTACCCTGTCCTACATGTAGTAAAGATTCAGAAATGTCTACATCTGTGATGGATTTAATTAACTTGGGTGGCCCGAATTAACAAACCCGATAATTAAAGGATAGATAAGTGGATAAAAGATAATGATAAAAGACAAGAATCCTATTGAAAAGGACAAGAATGATATTGGAAAGATAAGGATATGGTATTTAGGAGCAATGTGATAGTATTACAAGTGAGTTGAGGATGTCTTAACAAGAGAATTACACTCCTATTTATACTGATAAGTCTCCCGCCCTACAAAAAAGGGGAATTAGTTATAACAAACTTGACCAAGTTCAGGTTACTTGACCTAGGCTGAGCCCGGGGCCAAGGCTCAGGCCCAGGCCGAGCCCCGGCCGAGCGTGGGGCTTGGCCTAGGTAGCCTGGGGTTGAGCCATGGGCTTGGTTTTTGCAGCTGTGGCCGAGCACGGGATTCGACCCCGGGCCTTGGGTCCAACTGGACCCGTCTTGCTCCGCTCCACTGGGTCGGTTTGTTCTGGATCCATCTATAATATGTCCATCAATCTGGTTACAATAATAATTATTTGAAAACAAGACAACCTGTGATTTAGATGATAGTCACATTGGTTGTTGATACTTTCTAATCCAAATCCAGGAATGGTGTGGAGCAGAGGAGGAATTCATGGCAGGATGGAGTTTGGGGTACTAATTGTCCTATTCCACCCGGCAGCAATTTCACTTATGTCATGCAGGTCAAGGATCAAATTGGGAGCTTCTTCTACTTCCCCTCCCTTGCCTTCCACAAGGCTGCTGGAGGCTTCGGCTCCATCAACATCGCCAGCCGTTCTGTCATTCCTGTTCCTTTTCCTCCTCCTGCTGGAGAATACACTATACTGGCTGGTGACTGGTTCAAACAAAACCACACTGTGAGTAACACAATTCAAAAAAAAATTGATCCGGTCTTCATTGTTTCTTTAATTCAAGAAAATGGTGAACCGAAGTTTTTGCCTCATTGTGTACTTAACTCTCTGATGCTCTGCACTTTCCAGGCCTTGAAAGGAACTTTGGATGATGGCATGAACTTCCCTTCCCAGATGGGATTCTGATCAACGGGCGTGGATCAAATGGTTATACATTTACCGTTGATCAAGGTATAAACATCCAGCATATGACTCCAAAAAAAATTAAAAAATTAACTGTTTAAATTATGCATGGTGTTAATGGATTATGAAACTTGATGTGTGCAGGCAAGACTTACAGGTTTAGGATAACGAATGTGGGGCTCACTACTTCTTTGAACTTTAGAATCCAAGGGCACAAGATGGTATTGGCTGAGATAGAAGGCACACATACAGAGCAGAATACATACGATTCCCTCGACATTCATCTGGGGCAGTCTTATTCAGTGCTAGTGACTGCTGATCAGCCTGCAAAAGATTATTACATTGTGTTCTCGACGCGCTTCACATCCCAGGTGATCACGTCGACTTCCATTCTTCACTATGGTAACTCAGCAGAAAGCGTTTCAGGACCACCTCCTGGTGGTCCAACCACTGAAATTGACTGGTCTCTGAATCAGGCCAGATCCCTCAGGTAATGTTCATGTGCTTTCAAGATTGTTTTTTTTCTTAAGATCTTGTATGGAAACTTAAGAGGGTTGGTGATCAAACAGGCGAAATCTAACGGCTAGTGGACCACGCCCCAATCCCCAAGGCTCGTACCATTATGGGTTGATCAACACCACCCGGACCATTAGACTTGCTAATTCTGCTCCAATCATTAATGGAAAGCAAAGATATGCAGTCAACAGTGTTTCATTCAATCCAGCAGATACGCCGCTTAAGCTTGCTGATTACTTCCAGATTCAGGGAGTCTTTACAGTCGGGAGTATCCCGACAGCCCAACTGGCTCCGGTGCTTACCTTCAGACCTCCGTCATGGCTGCTGATTTCAGAGCTTTTGTTGAGCTCGTGTTTGAGAATCCAGAAGACACAGTGCAGTCATGGCATATCGACGGCCACCATTTCTTTGTCGTTGGGTAAGTTTTGATCGAGTTCACATATTTCATTCACTAACAGAATTGGCATAAATTCAAGAAATGATCTAACCATTGATTACTTTTCTTAACAGGATGGATGGAGGGGCAAGTGGACTCCAGCAAGCAGATTGGCATACAACTTAAGGGACACGATTTCTCGTTCCACTGTACAGGTATATCCTAAGTCTTGGACTGCCCTATACATTCCTTTGGACAACGTTGGAATGTGGAACATAAGGTCTCAGAACTGGGCACGCCAATACTTGGGTCAACAGCTTTATCTTCGAGTTTATCACCTGCAAATTCCTGGAGAGACGAGGCTCCAATTCCAGGCAATGCTCTTCGTTGTGGTAGAGCTTTAGTCATTAAAGTTATTGTAGAGATAGTCAGATAGATATACTATCTATAGTATTATATTGTCAAGTATGGCTGGGGGCTGGCCCTTCAATTTACTAGCTCCTCCATTAAAGTTATTGTAGAGATAGATACTTCAATTCTTAATTAGTGTAGGATGAGCTGAAGTTTGCAGTCCACGTTCACACATTCTGTTGTAATCCATCTTTTCCCAGACATGGAAAGTTTCAATTGTTTCTAAGTTCACGGAAATTATACTCTTTAAGTTTTTTGTCAATGAGTGCTGGTCCAAAGTAACTCTAACTAATAGTGCAATAAAAATTCAATTGATTTTTTTTAAAAACTTATAAACTAAAAAGTAAATTATATCAATATTATTACCTATTAGTTTTATGTTGATGGCTCAACATGAACCCGTAAATGAAATATATGATAATTTGTCAAAATAAATAGGCATGAGTTACGATAATAAAGTAAATTCAAGAGATTTTTTGGGTGGTGTTAAGCCAAGTCAACTATATTTTTGAAAAAATATTTGTACATGTAAATTTTATATAGAGTTGAGCTTGACGATGAAGATGGTGCTCCCTTGTATTTGTCCTTGACTATAGCTATTTATATAATAAAAGAAGAGGTGATATGATGGTAAGCATGTCTCTTTATGGTAATCAGGTAATAAATGTTGAATAGATTATTATTTGGGTGTTGCCATTCTCTAGTGAAATGAAGGTGTAAATAATTTTGTAATTGTAAAAAGGATAAAAATTTCAACAATTTCATAGGTGGTATAAATAGCAATAAAGGTGTAAATATAGTTATTTACACCACTATGGTCAAATGTAATTTAGGAGATTCTATTAATAATTTTTTAATTAAAAATTTAAAAATTAAAATATTTATAAAAATAAATAAAAAAAAAACAACCCATCGCCGAAGGCGACCTGCTGGCTACCTTCTCACCGGAGAAGGCTAGGGGTTGTTTGTTTGTTTGTTTTGTTTTTTTTTTTTTTTTTTAAAAATAATTATTTAAATTAAAAATAAATAATAAATATTTTGAATAAAAATATAATGTTTGACTAACTTTAATGAAGGTAGTGCAAAACAATTTTTTATTTACCCACCACCTATAAAGTTAGCACACCTATCAAAGGGTGATGTAAATAATAATTAAGACTTGCATGGGCACTTCAACTGGTCATAGATGTGAAAGTTTGGAAGAATGACCAGGGATTGAGTCTCACCAGCGGCAGAATAAAAGTCTACTGATCTGAGTAGACGAGTTGAGAAGATAACTGAGGCCGGTTACTTTCATTCTTCCAAAATGTTGAACCCCGACCTGACACTCAACTGAACATAAATCACAGAGGCTAGACATTTGCTCACTGTGGACAAGAAATCCACACTACTGCTGGTGAGGTATGATTTACTTTCATTAATTAAGGGATAATCACCAATTCACCATTCTACACCTTCATTTAATTTGTAACCAGTGCTATAATTATCTTTTAGAGCTACTTTGACCAGGTTAATTCTATAGGTTGGATCCTTAACATATCTTCCATGCCGAATATAGGTTGGATCCTTAAATATATGTTACCATTAATTTGGCATTGATAACTAGGTTAATAATTACTTTCTCAATTTACTGAAGCACAAAAAATTAATATTATCTAAAGCTTGAACTCATACTCATACTCTCCTATATGAAAGTGTAACTTTAGTGCCATTAATCCACGAAATCTTGGCTACATGGATTTTAATTATACAATTCTGTATTTTATTTTTTGTAAAATGGTACAATTTTTTTGGTAAAAAGAATATTATTTTTTAAAAGCCATTAGTCATTGTCGATGGCCAATGGACGCTATCCACGAAAATAGCCACCAATTGTTGATATCTTTTTTTAAAAAAAAAATAATTTTTTTAAAAAATTGTACTATTAAAATTTTAAAATTTAAGTATCTGAACACCACATGTTAGCTTTGGCCGCTAATCAGTGTCAGATTAGTAATAATCTTGAATAGGTAATACCGTAATAATAGTCTCTAAACTTATTATTTATTGGATTAGGGAACTTATTTAGTGCTTTTGGATTAGGTGATATAGTTACACTATTTTTTATAGTTAGTGGCGAATTTAATATTTCCGAGAAAGATAAAATCATTTGGAAAACTTTGTACGGAATTGAATTGGTCAATATAGCTCTTTAAACAAGCAAGTGGCCTGGTAAAGTGGCTACATCTTTATCCATGCCCTTATGAACTCCTAACTACCTTCTGCCGCCACATTATTCACTCTTAAACATTTTCCAAATGGTGTCAGCTCACGGCCAGAGATTGTAGCCTAGCCTGTAGGGTATCCCATGGCAAAGCAGAATGAAGTTGACCCAACCAAAGATGGAAAAGAACTTCTATATAACTGTAATGAGTAGTATTAGTACTGCCAAATGAGAGGTTATGAGTTTGAATTTTTAGTGGGAGCGTAGGTTAAGAAAGCAGCTATGAACATATACTACATAGAGTTAGTAGTACTCAAAAAAAGAACATAAAGAATGTTCATCGGTCACTCATAAGTTAGAAATTATAGTTTAGCAGAAATAATAACAATAAGTAGTAACATAAAGATATGTGATAGAATTATAGTTTAGCAGAAATAATAACAATAAGTAGTAAACATAAAGATATGTGATAGAAATTATAGTTTAGTAGAAATAATAACAATAAGTAAACATAAAGATATATATTGATATGGCCCATGCATGAACTTTACACCAAGCATGGCCATATATGCACCCTTTTGTCGGTATAGGACTTGGATGGGTAGTCTTCATGCATGCATGGTGGGACATTTTGCTTTATAAGTCTTTTGACTTTTGGTTGTATCATTCAATGTTCTCTCTATTTCCCCAACTGCTTGAACGCGTACTGGCCATAACCATGCACATTGCACCATTAAATGGTGTTTTGAAGACTGATGAGTAAACAAAGAGAAATACAACTTAACCCAGCTTCCAAGTTAAGGCTATATGCATGTGTATATATATGGTGGACTTTTGCCCCAATGCATAGCAAGTAAACTGAGTTGAGAGCTTTGTGATCGATTATGGGTTCCTCACAGAATGGGTTCTTTGTGCTCTTTCTTTTTCTTGAGCATTTTTTTAGAGTTGAGTGCAATAAGTTTAGCAAATGAAAAGCTTGAGAAATCCAGGTGGAGGGGTGATGATGATTGTAGGTTTCATAGGAGAGGATGTGTCGTTTTGGGGGGAGTCGTGGATGGGTGAGGACGACGAGGTGGTTTTGGAGGTGGTAGAGGTGGTGGAGGAGGATTAGGATGGTGTGTAGGTGGTGGAAGGGGTGTTGGTGGTGGGGAAGGTGGCATTGTTGGTGGTAGTTGGAGTCTGGAATTGGGTGGTGGGTCTGGTAATTGGTGGCGGATTTGGTGGCTGGAGGAGCGTTATGTAGGTGGTGCAGTGTGGAGTACTTGGAGGGGGTAGAGGCGGTGGTGCGGTGGAGGAGAGGTATTGGAGGTGCGTTCTGGTCATTCGGTGGAGGATTTGGAGCATGGAGGTGGTGTAGGAAGGTGTTGCAGTGGAGGACTTGGAGGGGGAGGAGGGCGGTGGTGCTGGTGGAGAGGGAGGTATTGGTAGGTGGTTCTGTCATGGTGGAGGATTTGGAGCTGGAGGTGTGTAGTGTGGAGGTGGTGCAGGTTTGGTAATTGTGATTTGGAGGTGGAGGAGGCGGTGGTTGCTGGTGTGGAGGTGGAGGTTTGGAGGGGTTCTGTCATGGTGGAGGATTTGGAGCTGGATGGTTGGTGTCTTGTGTTCGGACTTGGAGGGGAGGAGGCGGTGGTTGCAGGTGGAGAGGGAGGTATTTTGGAGGTGGTTCTGGCCATGGTGGAGGATTTGGAGCTGGAGGTGGTGTAGGAGGTGGTGCAGGTGGAGGACTTGAGGGGGAGGAGGCGGTGTTGCTGGTGGAGGAGGAGGTATTGGAGGTGGTTCTGGCAATGGCGGAGGATTTGGAGCTGGAGGTGGTGTAGGAGGTGGTAGGAGTGGAGGTGGAGGTGGAGGCGTGGAGGCGGAGGCGAGGCGGAGGTGGCCTTGGGGGAGGATCCGGACATGGTGGTGGCTTTTGGTGGCAGGTGGTGGCGTAGGAGGAGGAGGAACGGTGGTGGTGTTGGAGGAGGTGGGGGTTTGGAGGCGGTGGAGGAGGAGGAGCAGCGGGGTGGATTAGGTCATGGTGGAGGTTTTAGTACAGGCAGAGGTATAGGAAGTGGCGGTAGAGGTGGGGCTGGTGGTGGATTAGGGGGAGGAAGTGGTGGTGGTGGACATGGCGGAGGAATTGGAATTGGTATTGGCATAGGTGTTGGTGTAGGTGTTGGGGGAGGTAGTGGCAAAGGTGTTGGTGTTGGGAGTGGGTCGGGAGGTGGTGGCGGTATACTGATCTCATAATTTCCTTAGCCATCAAACTTATATACAAATGAACATTTAATTATTACTCCGTATATCAACGTTGAGTTGTGTTGTTTTGATGGAAGAAAATACAATATGCATTTATTTAATCTAATTGCATATTATAATATGTATTGCTTTTCATTGTGATTGTGAATTTCATTGCAACACTAAATGTGATATTTTGTAATACTTAAATTTGGATCAAAGAGTTTTCCATTCATCTTCCTTTGAGAAGGTACATTGTGAAATTATTTATTTATTTATTGCACTATGATGATTATATATTATTTATTAAATGTTGATAACAATTCTTAACACTTTTTTCCAGTATTATGAGTAAATTAAGTATGGAGAACTCAATGTAACCATACAACACAAAGTAGTCAACAAATGAATTCTTGAGAATGACAATATTAAAATGTTTTTCCGCTTAAGGAATGGCAATTGCAAACTTACAATGATGTATATACATAGTTTCAACCAGCTTGGTTTGGTGTCAATCATCGTGCAACCCTTAAAAGTGGTTGAGAATTCGAACTCATCTTGTATGAAAAAATTAATCTAGTTAAGCAACCAACTTGCACCTTAATTAGACCACGCTCATGCGAAAAAAAAAAAAAGAATACTTAAGTATTTTTAAAAATACATAACATGAAATATCATTTTAACATAGTAAGTCTTTTTAAATAACACTCTTTGGCTTGTAAAATAACTTGAAATGGTTGACAAAGCTACATGTATTTTTACTTTTTACTCAATTTTTACTCCATGTTGGCTACTTGGATTGATATGTTAGTAAATATTAGTATGTTTTAGATGTGGAATGGCAGCTTTTCAATCATAAGTTCTTTTTTTTTAGTAATACTGACTCTATTATAATGCAAATTATTGAAGTTGAGAGTGTAATTTGTGTCACTAGACCACAAGGTTTTTGGCCATCATAACTTATTTCAAATGAAAGAATAATCAATTTTTTTTTTACTTGTGACTATTAAATATTTGATTGAAATAATAATATTGAATAAATCAAATGTGACATTTTTTTTTACATGTGCACTAGGTGTACACCAAATGTTAAGAAGATTAATAATTAAAATTTAAATATAAAAAAAAAGGGAAAATTGGCATCTTTAGTCCCTGAGTTATACCCAATTGTGCAACTCAGTCCCTGAGTTATGACCGTATTCATTTTTAGTCCCTCAGTTATGAGACAAAGTGGTGCATTTGGTCCCTAACCGTTAAAACTGACGAAAAAATTTAAAAATATTTAAAATTTGAGGGGTAAAAGTAGGAAATACACATTTTATTCTTTTCTTATATCAAAACCACTTTCACTAACATTATTTTCTCACTTCTTACCTCTTATTTCTCACTTCTGATATTTTCATTTATATCCGTTATAGGATTTATTACGTTCTTGATTAATGTTTACTGTAGAGC